>CM046442.1:43361645-43499145 GCA_025506515.1 Flaveria trinervia
AGCCTCAGTAGTTGTCACAACTGCTGAAGAGTACTTCTTCAGTAGTTGTGATATCAGTAGTTTTATGTTTTATGTTTCAGTAGTTTTGTAAAACGACTGAAGAGCTTGTTCTTCAGTCGTTGTAGTTTCAGTAGTTTCTTATTTGTACTTAACACTCTGATATGTTCTCAGTAGTTGTGAACATTTCAGTAGTTTGTTAAGAGTTAGTTATTTTTGTAATAGATCTGCTAGTTGTCACTTTCCCATGATAACAGCAGCGATTGCACTCTATATAAGGAGTGTCAACCTATTGTAATAAATGAATGATTTGATCAGAAATATTCAATATTATAAAACATTCCTTGTTACAGAAATATTTCTCTCGTTATAACCGTATTTGTTCTTAATGCATACGAGTATCAAATTCTTGCTACAATTTGTCTAATTCTTGTTCTTATTCCGCTGCGTTACGCTATATACATCAAACTTGTGATCACTGATCTTGACAGTAAGAAACAAACATCTGTTGCTACATCCACTGCTGAAGCGAGAGTACATTGCTGCTGCAAGCTGTACTTCTCAGGTACTATGGCTTCAGAACCAACTTATGGATTATGGCATTACAGAGACTAAGACTCCATTATTAATGGATAGTGCTTCAGCTCTTTGCATTGTCAAGAATCCTGTCCAGCACTTTAGGACCAAACATATAGTGATCAGACATCATTTTATTAGGGACTATTTTGAAAAAGGTCTGATTGATCCAAAGTTTGTGCCTAGTGCTGATGAGCTTGCAGACATTTTTACTAAGCCTTTGGATAGTTCAACTTTCCAAAACCTGTGTTAAGGCTTGGTATGCTGCAGCTAGAATAAGTGACAACTACTGATGATCTCAGTAAACAAGTAATGATGATCATTAGTAACGTCACAAATAAGTACTGATTCTGTTACAAACTACTGTTGTTAGTAAAACCAGATAAGTACTGTTGTCCTATGAAACAACTGAAAATAGCCAAAAAGACTGATGAGTAAGTGTTGAGGATAGTTTGAAATAGCTGAAAAGCTAAGAATTGATGAAAACTACTGACGGGAATTTTCTCTTTAGTTGTTTCTAAAACTGCTGTTTCATCTTAAACAACTGAAGCAAAAACCAATGTCTTCAGTAGTTTCACAAGTACTGATGACTAACACCAAGTCTTCAGTCATTTACAACAACTGATGACAAAACCATATGTCAGTAGTTTCACAACTACTGATGCCTAACACCAAGTCCTCAGTTGTTTCGAACATCTGAAGTCAAAACCATGGTTTTTCAGTAGTTTTATAACTACTGATGACTAAAACCAAGACTTCAGTTGTTTCAAACTCTGAAGGTTAATACCACATCATCAGTCGTTTAAAATTACTGATGACTAACACCAAACCCTTCAGTTGCTTTATAACCCTTACCCTATAAATACCTAATCTTACAGAGCTTCATCATCTCAAACCTAACGTTCAAAAACTCCAAACCTTCTCTCACATTAAGGGCGAACATGCAGCTTAAACCACGACACAACTGTGTTGCCTACCTTACCAAATCACCTTTCTGGACGAAGTTTGATACTGCTATTGATCTAATGGTCCATTCTCCATACAAAACAGCCTTCCTTATCAATCCTACCATTTATGCCGAATCCCTAAAACAGTTCTGGATGAATGTCACCCTTACCACTAGGGAGAATGACACCGAGTCTCTCCAGTCGTTCGTCAACTCCCGAAAGGTGGTCATCACTCCGACAATCCTTCGCCAAACCCTACACCTGGATGATGCCACCTTCCCCACTGGATATTCAAAGGGCATCACTGATCTATCATTTGCCCAACATGGATACCAGGGTAATCTCAGCGCTTCTACCATCTTAAAGAGGCATTTCCATGACGTAGAATGCCTTATTTTTCATATGGTGAATGTCTGCCTAGCCCCTAAGACTTCGTCCTGGGATCAAATGTCAACCAGGTGGCAGCAGGTATTCTTTTCTATCCTGAGCAACAAAACTTAATTTTTTTGAAATATAATTTCTTGAACTTAAGGATATGGTCCTAAAACCTATTGCTAACCGATGGATATTATATCCACGATTGATAATGGCCATAATAGAGAACCAGCTGAAAGCTAAGGGACTTGTTGGCCTTGGAGTCCCTGCCATGGCTGTATTGCCGAAGTATACTCCAGGCACAACTCAGACCAGTCACTCAAACAGGCTGCCAAGCTGCGAAAACCCACGCAGCTGGAACCCACAGCCACCACCACCAAATCCAAAGTCCCCACCAAACCCAAACACAAGAAACCCAAAAAGGCTGCTCAGGGAAATGAGTCCCCTGAGGATGCCCCTGCAACATAAACGCAGGATATATCTACTGGTCATAACCCCCCAGTAGATACACGTACTCACCTACCCTCAACCGCTCAGGCTTCCTCTCAACAGGAGCCTGTAGCAACCACATTTGGGGCACCTATACATCTGGAACCTTCCTCATTTGAGGAGGTTACCATTGAAACACACCACTCTCCCCGAGTGCATACTGCCTTCACACCATCTCCCACTGCAACCGCCCCCCAAAGTCCTACCATAGTAGTTGCAAAAGTGCTGACTCAGTTGCATTCCTCACCCCCTCCCCAGATACCAATCAAAACTGGGATAGCCTCAACCATTGAGGGGGAGGACCAAAGTGCTTTTGATAACCCACAGCACAGGGGTTACAATGTTCAATCTCCAAGTGTAGAAAAGGATATTCGAACTTCTGGTGAGGCTGCCACTTCTCCTGCTTCAGCAAATGATCAGGATGAAGTTGGTACCATCCATAAGACCTCACCAGAGGCAACTGCCGATGAAGGACATAGTCCTGAGGCAGGAAGTCCCTAGTACCAAGAACAAGGGGCACATGCTACTACTTATCTACACTCAGAGCATGTACATCCTGATTCAATCAGGAGGTCAGGTGATTCAGCACAGAATGATGATGACCTGGGCTTTTTCTACGATGTTCTAGCCCACAATACCATCCTAGAGAATGAGGTGAGCAGACTCAAAGAGCTGCTTGCCAACATGTCTCAGGATCAAAGACCATCTACCCTACAAACCCCACAGATGCCACCTTCAATTGAAGGTTTACCAAACACTGAGCCTACACACATAACTGAGCCACCAGCCTCTTCTTTTGGCACCATCTCTCAGGAACAGAGCCCCTCTGAGCAGATGGTTGCTATCTTTCAAAACTCCTTACCTCTCATTACTCCCATCATCACTAACATAGTGCATAAAGCCATTGATGAGAGGATTCCCTCAAATCTACAAACCCTTATTAATGATGTTGTTCATAAATCTCTTTCTGCCTACCAAACCCTGATTCCAATGCAACCAAAAAGGGGGAGACTGCAAAGTCAAAGGCAGTGAAAGACAAGAAAAGAAAGAGAGTTGATGCTGAGAAAGAGCCTGAAACAGAGAAACAGCCTGAGAAAGAAAAGGAGGTTGAGAAAGAACTGATCTCAGAGCAGTTAATTACATATAAAAGAAAGAAAAGTGCTGAGTCAGGAGCTGATGAAGAGAAATCATTAGAAGACCTTGTTAAAGATGCTGATGAAGCTCATAGTAGATCAATGGATACAATTATAGATCAGCTATTTAGACATGGTCATGACACAAACACATTAGACTCTGAGATCAGAAGGCTAGAAATAGAAGAGATACAGTCAAGATGGGCTGGTTATAGTGTGATGGAAAGGGAGAGATTGGAAATCATGATCAGGTCATAGCTAATATCTTGGGAGATCATTGATTGAAATCAAGTCATGGTCCAGGGATAGCATCTTGGCAATAACCACCAAGATCTGTTCGTCTGAAGTATATACCAAAGGGCTGGTCATTGAAGCTTTGAATGAAGCTGGTGCTGGGAGCATGACTGAACTGGTCAAACAATCCAAAGCCTCACTTACATCTAAAATGCTAGAACAGCCTGTCAACATTCCCACACCAAAACCACCACAACCACAACCCACTAAACCAATTCCCTTACCCACAAAACCAATAGCCGATGATGTACCCCAGAAGAGGAAGAGAAGGGTACTGAGGCTAGAAGAGGAAGAAGAAGATAATGATGAAGATGAAGATAGGCTACCAATCTCAGCTTTTATACAGTTGCCTAAGGCCATAAGTCACTCTCCAACAATTACTCCTGAATCTCAAAGACAAATTGTGAAAGTGAAGTTAGAAGAAGAAGAGCTTCACAAACAACATGATGAGGAATGTTGAGAAGAGTTGACAAAGCATATGCTGCCACATCTTCAATCATCAATATGAAGAAGACTAAAGTGCTGAAGACTTCAACTGCTGAAGACCAAAGTCTGAAGATCAACAGCTGAAGACTAAAGTACTGAAGATCAACAGCTGAAGTACAAAGACTAAAGACATCAGCTGATGACAACAACTGATGTTCAAGAAGTCCAAGTACTGAAGCCTTCAGAGTTTGTCACAACAGCTGAAGAAGCATTCTTCAGTTGTTGTGATGGTTTCCATTTAGTAGTTTTATTATTTATATCAGTACTTGTAAAACGACTGAAGAGCATGTTCTTCAGTCGTTGTTGTTTCAGTAGTTTCTTTTTAGCAGTTGTAGTGATAGTTAACACTTGGTATTTTTGTAAGAAGATGTCAGTTGTCTGACATCTTCAGTAGTTGTGTTAACTTTCAGTAGTTATGAATAAATCCGTTAGATGTCACTATCAAGTGACATCAGCAGACGTCACATCTCATATATAAGATACGTTGATCTAATTGTAAGTGTGACATTTTGCCACCACGAAAGCATATGAATGAAATATTCTATTTGCAGACTTCTCTCTCTATAACTGTTTACTCTTACATTGAATATCAATTGTGTTCTTGTGAATTGTCTGATTCATTGTTCGAATTCTGCTGCGATACTCTCTAATCAATCAAACTTAGATCACTGATCTTATCAGGTCTATTAGCATGGCTCAGTCGGACGACTGAGTCTCATTCGCATATGCTCCTGCGAATGACCCAGTTTCATATGCTTACAACATATCAGGTGTATTACATTAAGCCTAGACTATTCGACAAGCGACGGACACACTATATATGACAATATATGCTCCAACAAATTCCCCCTTGGATGTTGCTTGCGAATAGTAGATAACACCTCTTACAATCTATAGTCAATCTTTGCTCATCCAATAGAATCAAACGAAAAACCATATTAGCCAACGTTGTTGATCCATCAGGTTGCTACAGTATCCCTGAAAATAAATTTAGGCACAATAGATGTTGTTTACTTTGTAGAACACCATCATAGCAACAAGATTCCCCATATCACTGATTTTTCCGGATAATGACATGAACAATTTTCCATTGCTTTAATCTTCACACAAGCTAACCTGATTAACATTAACACCTGCAAAAATTCCCACTCAAATTCAGCATATCCCAATATATAAAGATTGTGCTCTCCTTGTGTCTTCATATGGTGTATTAGGCAAAAGGTAGAGGGTTCCAATCCACATCTGACAATCTCAAACAAATTAGCATGCACTCAGATTCATCATCAGAAACCAGCTCACATCATCACTTTCTGATTGTGTCTTCAATTTCTCTAAACATGGATTCCCCCTAAGAATGAGAATCCTCTCTGTACGGATAGATATAACTTGATTGGCCCATAAATAGTCAGATGCTCCTGACTACCCCGCAAAATTAGCACCGACTGCTGACATCTTCTCTTCTCTCTTTTGTGTTCTAACTATAATCACCTATTCTAAATGTCCAATGAATAATGGGGTATCCATCGAACTTATTTGACCAAAGAACCTCAAGGTGAATGTGCTTCCCTCATCCTCAAATCTATGCAAAAGGTAGTTCCAGAATTTTATTATTATTTTTTGGTCTGGAACACCGTTTATTCGTATGACATGGAGTACAATTATCACATTCGTGTGACTAGATAATACGAATGATATCTTCGTGAGACTGGTCATAAGACTAGTCCAGTAGCATGACTGGTCATAAGACTGGTCTAGTAGCATGACTGGTTATAAGAATGCTCCAATACCATGACTGAACATAAGACTGGTTTAGTAGCATGACTTGTCATTAGACTGGTCCAGTCGCATTCTAGTCGTACGAATGGTCCAGTCGCATGGTCTAGTAGTACGAATGGTCCATTAGCATGGTCCAGTCGTACGAATGCTCCATTAGCATGGTCCAGTCGTACGTATGGTCCATTAGCATCATCTACTCACACAAATGGTCCATTAGTATGGTCCAGTCACACGAATGGTCCATTAGCAAGGTCCAGTCGCACGAACGAGTCTTCACGCAGATTTTCAGATCTGCAGCCGCCATAGCTACTAGTATGGTCCAGTCGCACGAATGGTCCATTAGCAAGGTCTAATCTTATGGATTTTACATGAACCAAAACAAAATAGACATCATAAGATTCGTAAGGGTGATCAGAACGTGGTTCCGGGTTCGATTTTAACTAGGAAACAACATACGTGACAAGATTTGAGCAAAACACAAAGAACACGAAGTGGGTTTAACATCAAAGAACCTGAAATCGATCCAGAAATCAAGAGCTCGGGTTGCTAGTATGATGTTAGATCATTCTAGCAGTAACCGCTCTGATACCAATTGTGAAGGCGCTGGATCGGTAGACATCCAAGCGTGTTCATGACGAAAGGAAACAGAACCAAAAACCAAGAGACAAACAAAACACGAACTATAATAAAATGGTTTCATTAATAAAACCTAATGACTACAAGCTCATTACAACATAAGAATCACGACTCTTGGCAAGGGGAGATCGAGCATGATCTCCCCTCTCATCCGGCAGCACCTAGGCCTCGGGCACACTCCTTAATCTCTCTACACAATGAAACTGGTATTATAGGCCTTAGCCCATATAAGATGCGACTGGGCCCATTTCTACGATCGAGCCATGCGTATGGTTCAATCGTACGACTGGACTTATGGTCCAATCTTACGATGGCCCAATCTCATCTCCTAGTCGCACGCCTGGCCCATTAGCATGGCTTAGTCATACGACTGAGTCTCATTTGCAAATGCTCATGCGAATAACCTAGTTTTATGTGTTTACAACATATCAGGTGTATTACATTAAGCCTAGACTATTCGACAAGCGACGGACACACTATTTATGACAATATATGCTCCAACGTATATATACGTATATGAATGTATATATGTATACATATATATGCGTATATATACGTACATATACGTAAATATATGTATAGAGAATATGCATAGAGGCTGAAGCAACCAAAGACTTTCTGCATGCATGCTGCACAAGTACTAAGAAGAATGCTTCGAAAGGTTTACACAAGCAACAAGAATATTCTAAGTGTGAAATCTTCCGAAGCCGAGGCCAATATCTTCCGAAGCCAAAGATGAAGTCTTCCGAAGCTTCAGAGACAAAGTCTCCCCAAGCCTTAACTCTTGAAGACAGATTTCTTCCAAAGACTTTTAGTAACATGCTTTATCTGATGTACTATTCCATAAAGCTGGACACCTTTCCACTACATCTCTATAAAGTCACCAACCTGCATGAGTTGGTGAAAAGGTCCATGCTTTTGGTAACTATACATTGAGGTCTTGAGTTTGTAACTTTCTACTTCATGTACTTTATCCTTTTTGTAATAGATAAGGATGTGAGCTATGGCATGTCATAGTCACAAAGTCAAAAAGGCAATCTGCCTTTTTGACTCTACAATTGATTTTGTTTTGACTCTACAATTATATCCAGCTGGCTTTCATAGTATGGCCGGCTATAGCATGTGGTATAAGTATCTCATGTTCTTGTAACTTATGGATATGCTTTGTAACACTTGTAATAGAACATAGAGAAAGAAATATACTGCATTCTTGAAAACCATATACTTGTGTTCTGTCTCTTACATTACTTGTGTTCTAAGTGTCTTTATTGTGGTTAATCCAGTTTACTGTTTGTTTGAGATAGTTAATCTCCTCTTTCTGTTTTTGTGTTGCAAGAGAACCCTCTTCACCGGTCCTACGTTTGGTATTAGAGCTTTTGAGGCTCTTGATATAAGATCTCACCATCTTAAGATCCCTCACACACACAAATACTAAACTTTTCAAATGGCAGCCATTTCCAAGACTGATATGGAAAATGGAACCATGAACAAGTCCCCACTGATCACTCTTGATGACTTTGAAACCTAGTGTTTAAGAATGGAAGGTTTCATCAGGTGTCTGGACTCAAGAATGTGGGAGTTTGTTGAAAATGGACCTTTCATACCTAGCACTCCTTCTGCTATTGGTGCTGGTATGATCCCCAAGGGTGTGGCAAACTACTCTGATGAAGATAGGAAGAGAGTAGAGATTGATAGAAAAGACATGACAGCCCTTCTAACTGCCCTTCCAAACTCTGTATACAGAGGTTTCAAGAAGTGTAAAACAACTAAGCAGTTGTGGGATGCACTGAAACTGATGTATAAGGGTTTTTCTGAAGTCAGGGAGAACAAGAAAGATCTCCTGAAGCAACAGTTTGAAAACTTCACCTTTAAAATAGGTGAAACCATGACTCATCAATATTTCAGGTATGTTGAGATTGTGGATACCCTTGTGGATGGAGGAGTTCCTCTTGAGAAAAGGGACATTATAAGAAAGTTCATGTCCTCACTTCCTAGGCAGTGGACACACTACTGTGTGGTAATCAAGAAGACTGAGAATCTAAAAACTCTTACTCTAACAGAGTTATATGGGATTCTCAGTGGCTACTAGATGGAGATGAACATGCAAGGTTCGTCTAGCAACTCCAACAATCAAATGGGTTCAGCCCTGCATGTGGTTGAAAGGGATAGCATAGAACCCCTAACATTATCTCATATGCTACCCTGACAACTCACCTAAGGGTCCTTTCATCACCTTCCCAGAGACACCTAGAGAGAACTACACCCAAGGAAGCCATCTTCTCAAGCATTTGTGTCTTCTGATGAAAGTTGTGGCAGCTTCCTGTTCACCCTTGAAGACCTGGACTGTATCCATCCAGATGATCTGGAGTACATGGAGATAGTCCAACAGATGGCTCTTCTTACTCACAGAGCCAAGAAGTTCTACAATCGGACTGGAAGAAAGTTTCCAAGCAATGCAACCAGTGGAAAGTTTGGTTTGGACAAAGTCAAAGTCAAGTGTTACAACTGTAACTTGATGGGCCACTTTGCCAGGGAGTGTAAGGAACCGAGAAAAAATGGTGGCCAAAAATAGTGTAGACCCAACTACACTGACAAAGCCCCCAGAATTAGAAGCCAAAGCAGCAGCCTGCTGTTGCTGTTGAAGAAGGAGGCTTTGACTAGAGCTTTCGGTGAAAGATGCTTCTCCAAGCCAAGCACTGATGGCAGATCATGATGAAGCCAATGTATTGAAACATCTCTATACCCCTGAATGCATTGCTAAAGTTAATAGATACAAGTCCTATAGCCTGGAAATGAGATATGATCTTGAGTCCTTAAACATTTTAAAAGCTGATTTTAGAAAGTCTGAAAAATGATTATAAACTAATTATTGAGGACTTAGAGAAAACCATTTCAGTTCTAAAACATGAGCATGCAGATTTTAGGACTCAGATCAAGGATCTCATAACCAAGCTGACTGAGTGCCAGGCTGAGCTTGTGATCAGCAAGGCCAAGACAGACAAATGTGTTCTTGAAGAAGAGACCTTCAAGAACATGATATCCTCATCCTTGCACAACAAAGTGTGCTATCAGAACAAGCAGGGACTAGGATCTGTTGGATCTTATATGCCCAAGACACATACAAGATTGATGTGGTTAGTACATTATGATCCAAGTCAGGTCATACCCAATAACAAGTTATACAAACACCAATTAATATTTATTTGTTGATAAGATCAAACAAATAAGTATTGACACCAATTTAGAAAATGGATTTTCTAAAACGTTTTTTTTATAAAAGAACAACATTATATGGATAATTTGTTCATGAGAAATTGTTTGTTTCATTATTTAAGTTGGTTAAATAATAACAAATAAAAGTATGCTATTGTTATAAAATTAAAAACGGTTTTAATTTTATAAAATTAAGGGCTAAAAGTGTAACACTTTTTATAAAAATAAAATAGGGGGGGAACCCATTTTAAAGACATATTTTCGGCCGCCCAAGGGAGTGAGGGGTTTTGTGTTTTAGTCTTGTGTTTGGAAGACTTAGGGACTTGCTCTTGTACTCCTCCAAAACACACACTTTCTCACACACAAAAGAAAAGAACTCTCTCTCTCTCAAAACAGGGCTGAAAATTCGGATTCAATGCTCCAAGAGGCTGAAACTTTCGGTTTTTTTAATGTGCAAAGGAGAGAATTCTTTGGTGTTGTGCTCCCTAACAAGCTTGGTGTTTGGAAGGGCTTGTGGGTATACAAGCTTGAGGTCTTCTCCTTTGAAGGCTAGACATTCAAGAACATCATCTTTTTCATCTTTTACATCTACAACATCTTGTGCAAGAAAGGTTGTTTCTTTGTACACCCTCTGGTTGTTTGTTTTGTTTGATAGCATACTATTTCACATATATTGTTGATCCTGGATTTTGGGTTTTGTTTTTGCTTTACAATGGTAAAATTTTCAGTTTAAAAACCATATGTTAAAACATATATTCTGCTGCGTTTTTATAGTTTAAATCGTTAAACTAGCCTTGGTTTACATGTTACAAAACCCAACAATGGCATCTAGAGCCGAATATGTGGAATATGTGCTTCAAAAGGTCTTGAAAAGTTAGTTTTTTTGGACTTTTTCAATGCATTAGGGGCTGTTTTGTTGTGGATATATGAATCCCTTATATTTCAAGGTTTAATCTTGCATGCTTTAGTATAAACATTGAAAGATATACATCAAATGGTTGATTGTGTTGTTTGGACAAACCTTAAAGTTTTAGTTCATGTTGGCTGAAAGTTTAGGCCTGAAATAAGGGAATCATTTTTCTTATTGGATGTTGAATATGTTTCATATTTTGGTGCATAACATAGCCTTGGCCTTATGTGTTTTGGTTTTGGTTCATTGTGATTTGTCATGTTGGTTTTGATTCTTGAAAGGGTTGTAATTTTATGTTTTGTATTCTGAGTTGTAATTTATTTATTCATTTGGTTACGTAATAAATAGATTATGTGCATTTCTTTTATTAGAAAAATTGTATTAGGATATGATTTTTGTAAAAGAAGATGCACAAGATGAAGACTCAAAGAAGGACACAAAAGACATGGACACTTGAAGCATTTGGATGTGGTTTCAAGTGGGAGTTCATGGACACATTTTGATGTGTCATCTCTACCCTTAGGAAAGACCTTATGACAACACTTGTGATGAAAAACAAGTGTGGTCAACTTAGTGGCTATGGTTTTGCACTCATGTTTGTATGTTTATGCTTGTTTGGATGTTTGTTGTTTGATTGATTGGTTGGTATTTGGATATGCATAACAAACTCATTAACAAACTTTACAAGCTGAAAATTTGATGGTTCTTAATCATTAAGTGGTTAGTAAAAGGTTATTAAAAGGATTAATGGCTTTAATAAAAGAGGTTTTATTAAAAGTGAACCATAGGGTACCTTGTATTTGAAAGCATGCAAATAAAAGGTACATAGAGTTTTCTAAACTAAGATTATGAAAACTTAAAATTTCTTTTATAAACAAGTTTAACACCGTCCTTTTGCACAACACTTGAGTCATTTGGAAACACTTAATGGGATGAAGGTAACCTAACCGTTTGAGGGACCTTGTGACTTGAGCTGGGGATACCATATTTGTGGGATAAAGGTCACCTAACCACTTATGTTGGAAAACTCACATGTGTGTGCATGTAGGGTAACTTGATTTGCAAACCATGTTAAATGGATCACCTACAATATGGTTTACAGAGTTGTTGATGGGATAAACATGTCGACTATACATATGATGTTTTAAAGTCGATCTCATACCCTAGAAGTTGTAAAGGGTTGCAATTGTCAAAACGTTGACCAACTTGTTGATTTAAATAATGGGATAAAGGTCACATAACCACTATTTAAATGTAATGTTGGATTCTAGATTTTAAAATTGTGTAAGACACTTGAAAGGGGTTTTAATTATTAAAATATGAACAATATCGAAAATACTAAAATTGAACTTTGTTATATTTTGTAGATGGCCACCAACAATAATGAAAACAATGAAATCCCGTCCGCTCACTCACTATCACTAAGGACCATTCTCCAAAAGGAGTGTCTAAACCATTATAACTTTATTGATTGGTTTCGAAACTTGAGAATTGTTCTCAAGCAAGAGAAACGATCATACATATTAGACGATCCGATTCTCGATCAACCTAGTGAGGATGATGAGGAGGCCTACAATAATTGGGTAAAATACACTAAGGACTTGGTCCAAGTATCTTGCCTCATATTGGCAAGTATGACTCCAGATCTCCAAAAGGAGTATGAACATCATGGAGCATACAACATGATAACCCAGTTGAAGGAAACGTTCCAACAATAAGCACGGGTTGAAGCTTCGAAACGGTTCGAGCACTCCATGCGTGTCGTATGGACGACACCCAATCTGTTTCATCTTATGTACTTAAGATGAAAAGCCACATCAACCGCCTTGAAAGGCTGAATTGTCCCGTCTCGAAAGAGTTGGCTATGGATTTTATCCTCAACTCTTTGTCAAAAAGGTTTTACAACTTTGTCATAGAAGGGATTTAACAAGTTTATCAAAGTCCATATAAGCTTGTTTATATGAAAAACGCAGCGGATTAGGAGTTTTAAAACTTGTTGATATGTTGATTATTAAACTCTTTTAATAAGCAAAACCCAAACCATGGATCCAAATACGAAGTGCATACAAGAGGACAACCATAGGATGTTTAGAAGACAACCTTTCAAGCTGCTAGAAAACGAGTTTAGGGAGGTGCTAAGGATAAACTTCATGGCTGAATCTTCAACAAGAAGACCTCAAGAAAGCTATACCCCAAGCCACCAACAAACACCTTTGGAAGCTAGGATCCTCAACACTTTCCACAACCTTGAACACCTTGTTCCAGCCCAGTTTTTGAGCTTCTTTCTGCCCTCTTCTATTCGAGAATAAAATCAGAGAAAAAGGGAGAGAAAAGCTCTTGATGTTCTTGAGAAGTTGGAGAGCTTCTTGCATATAGGTTTTATTTGTCTATCAATTAAGTAAACCACCAACAAATGGTAGTCCCTTTTTAGCCATTTAGGCCGAGAGGTTGGGGTCCAATGAGGGGCTTCCCTTTTGAATCATCCAACCAAATTAATTGTAACAAGTTTAATTAAATCCTTTTTAAACAAAGTTGTATTTTAGACAAATGACAAAACATGTTATATTAATTAATAATGTTACTTAACCTATTAAATAACAATATATAGTACTCTCTCTAAATAAATAAACCCATGTTATTTATTCATTTCTCAAGTGCATCTTTCATTTAGAAAGCCATTTTTTTCTAAATATATATATAGTGTTGATATTTATTTAGTTGATCAAATCAATAAACAAATATTGCAGGTGTTTGTCTAGCTTGTTATTGGGTATGACCTGACTTGGATCACATCACACTAGCCACATCAATTTTATATGTGTTTTGGGCAGATCGAATCTTACAGTATGGACGACACCCAATCTATTTCATCTTATGTACTTAAGATGAAAAGCCATATCAACCGCCTCGAAAGGCTGAATTGTCCCGTCTCGAAAGAGTTGGCTATGGATTTTATCCTCAACTCTTTGTCAAAAAGGTTTTACAACTTTGTCATGAATTATAACATGAACGGGTGGGACAAGAACATAAGTGAGCTTCACTTGCTTAAAACTGCCAAGGCGGCCATGGGTAAAAGGGTTTTACCTGTTCTCACCATCAATGAAGGTGGGAACAAGAAGAGGCCTCACCCCGCACCCAAGGCAAATGTTGCCAAGGGTCAGGGGCACTTTAAGGGAAAGGGAAAGGGAGTGGTAAAAGCGCCACCAACAAAACCAGCGGAGAAGAAGCAAAAGGTTGCTTCAAAGGACCATGCTTTAAGTGTGTGGAGATTCGACATTGGGCAAGAAATTGCCCAGTCCATCTCAAAGAGTTGCAAGCAAAGAGGGATGCCGGGAAAACCTCAGGTACAATTTTCATGATTCATATTGATCTAGTTTTAATATCCTCTAACACATGGGTATTGGATACCGGATGTGGAACTCACATTTGCAACTTATTGCAGGGGTTCAAAGAAGTAAGGACCTCAAGAAAGGGGATGTAAGCCTCTACATGGGGAATGGGGCAAAGGTTCAAGTTGAAGGGCGAGGGGACTACATCTTGAAGCTTCCAAATGGTTTGGAAGCAATTGTACACTTTCTCACATACAAGATTGCCCAACACACATACAAGATTGTTGTGGTTAGTACGTTATGATCCAATTCGGGTCATACACAATAACAAGCTATACAAACACTAACTAATATTTATTTGTTGATAAGATCAAACAAATAAATACTAACACCAATTTAGAAAATGGGTTTTCTAAAACATTACTTTTGTAAAAGAACAACATTATGTGGATAATTCGTTCATGAGAATTTGTTTGTTTCATTATTTAAGTTGGTTAAATAATAACATATAAAAGTGTGTTATTGTTATAAAATTAAAAGATGTTTTAATTTTATAAAATTAAGGGCTAAAAGTGTAATTTTTTATAAAAATAAAATGGGGGGAAACCTATTTTAAAGACACATTTTCGGCCGCGTAAGGGAGTGAGGGGTTTTGTGTTTTAGTCTTGTCTTTGGAAGACTTAGAGACTTGCTCTTGCACTCCTCCAAAACACACACTTTCTCACACACAAAAGAAAAGAACTCTCTCTCTCTCAAAACAGGGCTGAAAATTTGGATTCAAGGCTCCAAGAGGCTGAAACTTTTGGTTTTTTTAAGGTGCAAAGAAGAGAGTTTTTTGGTGTTGTGCTCCCTAACAAGCTTGGTGTTTGGAAGGGCTTGTGGGTATACAAGCTGAAGTCTTATCCTTTGAAGGCTAGACATTCAAGAACATCATCTTCTTCATCTACAACATCTTGTGCAAGAAAGGTTGTTTCTTTGTACACCCTATGGTTGTTTGTGTTGGGTTTGTTAGACCAATATTAAAGATGTTTAACCATTTAAACAACAAAAACGCAGCGGAAAAAAACCTTAATATAATGTTTTGTAAACTGGAAATTAAGGCAGATTATATGTCAACAACAAACCCAAGATTGTAAGGATCATTTATATGTGAAGGAACTAGCAAACAAGCAAACTATAACAACCAAAATGAACCATGGAACTTCCTTCCAAAGCTGCCCAAAAACGTTAGATGAACTACCTTCCAAAGGCTGCCCAAAAACGTTGGATGTGAAGAAGAGGATGAAGTCTTGAAGGACCAAAACACCAAAGAAGATGACCTCAAGCTTGTATACCCACAAGCCTCAAGCAAAACACTTTGTTGCTAGGATTTTTGACACCAAAATCGCAAGAAGTAGGCTGCAGAAAACCCTTATTGTTTTTCCTTCATAGATGAGAGAAAAGATGTGTCTTGCATGTATGAGAGAGAGTGGAAAAGATGGAGTGTTAAACTAGTGAATGTGGTGTTGAGTTCCCAAGCAACATAGGCCAAAAGACGCCATAAAGGGGCAGCCAAAAATTATGTTAAAATGGGTTTTCCCCCCATTTTAAAACACCCATTAAAACATTCACTAGTTATATTATTAGTTATATAATTAACCTTTTAATTATATAACTTAAACACACTATTATTATTTGATGTTATTTAACCAACTTAAATAACATTATAAATAATGTCCATGAACAAAATATCCTTATAAGTTGTTCTTTCTCACATACAATTTATTTAGAAAACCCATTTTTTAAATTGGTGTAATTATTTAATTGCATGATCATATCATCAATTAAATACATATTGGTGTTTGCTAAACTTGCTATTGGGTATGACCCGACTTGGATCATAACGTACTAACCACATCAATGCTCTATGTGTCTTGGGCATAAAATCCAACAATCTCTCACTTGCACAAGATTCATAGAAGATTGATGCAAGTAGTAAATACCGCCTAACAATGGTTCACTAACCTTAATACGCATGATTAAAAGCCATTCAATAAAATCATCCCCTTCAAGTATCCAACTTGAAATGATTCAGTGAATCAATCATTTATCCTTTTCTTGCAGATGTCATGTTAAATCCAAGGACACAGAATGATCATTCCTTGTTGATTTAACTTAATCAGGCCTTAGACATCTTAGTCTCAACGAATAAGAGGAACAAATTCCATCTTGACTACATACGTTTCTCACAATCACCTCATGCTATACCTGAACATAGTCTTATGTACTGTCCATTATTTCAGAAAAGTGAAGAACTAGCTCAAGGTATAACACATTGGTGAATATCAAAACCCAACATGTATCTCAGGTTGGAGGATACCAAATGATATTCGCCTTTACTCAAATTCACTTATGATCAATCTAGAAGATTCCATGTAGTAAAATTTGAGACGTGAGTCAGTCCACTATTTGTATCCCACAAATATCTATGAACTTTGGCAGCAACCAATTGCTCTATATTCATGGCTTATGAATATCCACCAATCCATGTTCATAGTAGTCTTATGTTCATATTTGTTCCCACAAATATAACCAACTATGGACATTTAGAATAATAAACATATTCATGGATATATACATGCTAAAAGGAACTTAACTCAGAATATCACACATATATAAAAAAGTTAAATATTCCATTGTTCCAAGCTTTCAAATACTAAACAAATCAGTTCCAATCACTAGAATATCGAAGTCCTAAGACACAAGTATGACTTTCATGCTTTGCCCTTTCAAGGAGCTTCGTGAGTGGATCCGCAATGTTTTGATCGGTGTGAACTTTACGAATACATATCTTTCCTTTTTCAACTTCATCCTTTATGTAGTTGAATATCCGCTCAATGTGTCTAGTCTTTTATATGCATGGGGTTCCTTGATTTGTGCAATCGCACCCTCGTTATCACTAAAAAATTTTAGGGGGTCTTGAATGGTAGGAACGACCGCAGATCAGCTATAAATTTCTTTATCCATGCAGCTTCCTGAGCTGCTAATGAGGCGGCTATGTATTCGGATTCTATAGTGGACAATGCTACCACGTCTTGTTTTGAACTCTTCCAGGACACTGCCCTTCCATTCATAATGAAGACATACCCCGATTGTGATCGAGAATCATCTCAATCAGTTTGGAAACTCGCATCCATGTAACCCTTTACAATGGGTTCCTCTTCACTAGACCCGTATATTAGAAACATATCCTTAGTCCTCCTAAGGTATTTCAATATACTTTTAACATCCATCCAATGGCTATTACCTGGATTCTGCTGAGATATGCTCGTCATGCTTAATGCGCATGACACATTCGGTCTAGTGCATATTATTGCATACATGATGGATCCTATAGCAGAAGCATATGGGATGTCCTCATTCGATCTTGCTCATCCTTTGAGCTTGGACGTTGAGATGTACTCAATATTGTCCCTCTTTGAATAGGTACCATACCTTTCTTAGAGTTTTCCATCTTGAACCTTTTCAAAACTTTATCAATGTATGCACTTTGGTTTAAACCTATCAACCGCCTCGATCTATCCCTATTGATCTTTATTCCAAAAATATAGGCGGCTTTACTGATATCTTTTATGGAAAAACAACTTCCAAACCAGGTTTTAACACCTTCCATGGTTGGAATATCATTTCCAAAAAGTAGTATGTCATCAACATACAATACAAAGAATGTAATTATGCTCCCACTAGCCTTCTTATATACACAAGCCTCGTGATCGTTCTTAATGAAAACAATTTCTTGATCTCTTCATCGAAACGTTGATTCCAACTTCTTGATGCTTGTTTCAATCAATAGATTGATCTCTTAACTTGCATACTTATTAGGATGTTATGGATCGACAAAACCATCAAGCGAACCATATGGACAGTCTCTTCGAGATGTCCATTAAGAAAAGCAGTTCTGACATCCATTTGCCAAATCTCATAGTCATAATATGCGGCTATAGCAAACAATATCCTAATTGACTTTAGCATTGCCACAGGCGAGAAGGTTTCATCATAATCAACCCTTTGAGTTTGAGTGAAACCTTTTGCTACAAGTCTTTCTTTGTAAGTAAACAAGTTTCCATGCGTATCGGTTTTCTTCTTGAAACCCACTCACATCCAACCGGTTTGGAGTTAAGTGGAGGGTCAACCAATTCCCAAACTTGGTTGTCATACATGGATTGCATCTCTACCTTCATGGCTTCCAGTCATTTGTCACAATCCGAATTGGACATTGCATCATGGTATGTAGTTGGCTCATCGGAGTCAACCACATAGCATCCATTCATGAAAAATCCATATCTTTCAGGTGAAATGCTAACTCTACCAAATCTACGAACGTTTTGTGTATATTGATCAACCTCTTAATCATCATCAACTTCCTCCTGTTGATTGCTGGTGTTAACCAAACGTGTATCGGCTTGTGGATCTTGATCCTCATCAAATTCCACTATTCTATACATTATTCCTTCCATAAGGAACTTAGCTTCCAAGAACTCTACCTTGCGAGCAATAAATACCTTTTGCTCCGTTGGATCAAACAAGTAGTATCCTATACAGTCTTTGGGATATCCAATAAATATACACTTATGGATCGACTTTCCAACTTGTTTTGGGTGTTTAGCTTAACATAGGCTTCATAACCCCATACCTTTTAATATGATAGTGATGGAACTCTTCCATGCCATATTTCAAAAGGTGTCGAATTCATTTTCTTGGTCGGGGCCATATTCAAAATATGAGTCGTGGAGAGCAATGCGAAACCCCAAAATGCTAGAGGTAGTGAGATTATAGCCATCATAGATTGAACCATATCCAAGAGGGTTCGATTTCTCCTTTTAAACACACCATTATGTTGTGGTGTTCCAGGTGGAGTAAGTTGTGAGATGATCCTACAACTTCTTAGATGGTACTGAAAAGCCTCACTGAGGTATTCACCTCCTCTATTTAAACGAAGAACTTTGATAGTTTTATTGAGTTGATTTTCTACTTCATTCTTGAAGATTTTGAACATTTCAAAAGCTTCATGTTTATGCGTCATCAAGTACACATAACCATATCGACTATAATTGTCGGTGAAGGTAATGAAGTATCTTTCACCATTTCTTGTCATTGTCTTAAATGGGCTACATACATTCGAATGTATGATTCCCAATAAGTCTTTTGCTCTCTCGTTAGTACCACTAAAGGGCGACTTGGTCATCTTCCCTTGTAAACAAGATTCACACTTATCAAATGAAACATTTTCATTTTTTTCAAAAGACCATTCTTTTGAAGTGTTTGAATTTGATTCTTGTTTATGTGACCGAGACGACAATGCCAAAGATATGAATCACTTAAACTCATTTTCAGTTTCTTGGTGCTTGATTGGTATAATGAGTTATTACTAGATGAATCATCATGAACCAATACATAGATACCATTAAAAGGCATAGCCTTAAAATAAAAGACATCATCCATATAAACATGAATACCATTGTTAACAAACTTTAATTCATACCCACATTGTTTTAAAAGGGAAATAGAAATTATGTTCCTAGTCAAACTAGGAGCATACAAAATGTTCTTAAGAACAACTTCCAAACCATTTGAAAGTTTCAAAACATAGTTTTCTTGGGCTTCGACATCAACTTTTGCTTTCCATACCATTTGAAAGTTTCAAAACATAGTTTCCTTGGGCTTCGACATCAACTTTTGCTCTATTGCCCATGTAGAGACTTGTGTCTCCCTTCTTGAAGTGCTTATTTCTTTCGAACCCCTGCAACAAATTGCAAATATGAGTTCCACATCCGGTATCCAATACCCATGTGTTTGAAGAAATAACATTTAAACCAATGTGAATCATGAAATTTGTACATGAGGTTTGCCCAGCATCCCTCTTGTTTCTCAACTCTTTGAGATAGGTGGGACAGTTCCTTTTCCAGTGTCCTATCTCGCCACACTCAAAGCATGGATCGTTCTTTGTTACCTTAGGCTTCTTAAGCTTAGGCTTTGGAGGTTCCGCTTTAGCCTTCCCTTTCCCTTTACCTTTGATGTACCCCTTTCCTTTGGCGACATTTGCCTTGGGTTCGGGGAATGGCCCTTTCTTATTGCCTCCCTTATTGATCGAGAGAGTAGGTAGAACCTTTTTACCTATCCTTGCCTTGGATGTTTTGAGCATTGCGTGAAGCTCATCAATGCTCTTGTCCCATCCGTTCATATTGTAATTCATTATGAACCTCTCAAACCTTTTGATTAGGCCATTAAGGATCAAATCCGTGGCCAGCTCCTTTGAGACGGGACAATTAAGCCTCTCGAGGCGATCAACGTGGCTTTTCATCTTAAGAACATAAGATGATACCGATTGGGTTTCTTCCATGCGACATGCATGAAGTGCTCGAATCATTTCGAAGCACTCTACCCTAGCTTATTGAAGGAACATTTCCTTCAATTGGGTAATTATGTCATATGCCCCATGATGCTCCAAGTCCTTTTGGAGTTCAGGAATCATGGTTCCCAACATGAGGCAAGAAACCTTCATGGAATCCTCAGTGTATTTAAGGCAATTATTATAGGCCTCAACATCCTTAGGGTCGGGTTGGTCAGGAATAGGATCGTCAAGGACATAGGCCTCTTTCTCTTCCTCAGGGTCGGAAGACTGCATCCTTTTGTAAACCTCAAGATGAGTCAGAACATCCTGAGGATGTGTAGCCAGAAGATGCTCCATCATCTCCCATTCCAATAGCTCCTCTTGCATGAGAAAGACCAATCCTGTCCTGGACATACACTACAAATCCAAAAAGGTGGCATGTCATCAGAGATCATGGCATTGAGAATGTCTACACTTGGCAAGACATGTTTCAGTTGCCTTTGTATGATCTCTTTGACATGAGAAGACATTTTGACAGTCTGAAGGATCCTGACAATCTCATGAAGAAAGGGTTGGTTATCATCCTGATGAGGACTGTTGATATCTGAAGTCTTCAAAAGTTTTGGTAGCATCAGCCTAGGGGGAGTTTGTAGAGAATATGCATAGAGGCTGAAGCAACCAAAGACTTTCTACATGCATGCTACACAAGTACTGAAGAAGAATGCTTCAGAAGTTTCACACATGCAACAAGAATATTCTAAGTGTGAAATCTTCCGAAGCCAAGACCAATATCTTCCAAAGCCAAAAATGAAGTCTTCCGAAGCTTCAGAGACAAAATCTTCCGAAGCCTCAACTCTTGAAGACAGATTTCTTCCGAAGACTTTTAGTAGCATGCTTTATCTGATGTACTATTCCATAAAGCTGGACACCTTTCCGCTGCATCTCTGTAAAGTCACCAACTTGCATTAGTTGGTGAAAAGGTCCATGCTTTTGCTAACTGCACATTGAGGTCTTCAGTCTGTAACTTTCTACTTTATGTACTTTATCCTTTTTGTAATAGATAAGGATGTGAGCTATGGCATGTCATAGTCACAAAGTCAAAAAGGCAATCTACCTTTTTGACTCTACAATAGATTTTGTTTTGAGTCTAGTCAATTACATCCAGCTGGCTTTCACAGTATGGCCGGCTATAGGATGTAGTATAAGTATCTCATGTTCTTGTAACTTTATGGATATCTTTGTAACACTTGTAATAGAACATAGAGAAAGCAATATACTGCATTCTTAAACCATATACTTGTGTTTAGTCTCTTACATTACTTGTGTTCTTAGTGTCTTTATTGTGGTCAATCCAGTTTACTGTTTGTTTGAGTTTAGTTAATCTCCTCTTTGTGTTGTTGTGTTGTAAGTGAACCCCCTTCACCGATGCTGCAATACGTGTGTATATATATATATACATATATATAGATATATATATATATATATATACACAATATATATATATATACACAATATATATATATATATACACACACACACAATATATATATATATAATATATACAATATATATATATATATATATAATATATATATAATATATATATTGTATATATTATATATATATATACTATATATATAATATATATATATATTGTATATATATATATGTATATATATATATATGTATGTATATATATATTATATATATATATATATATATATATGTATATATATATATGTTATATATATATATATATATATAATATATACACACAATATATATATATATACACACAATACATATATACAATATATATATACAATATATATATTGTATATATATATATATATTGTATATATATATATTATATTGTATATATATATATATATTGTATATATATATATATATTGTATATATATATATATATTGTATATATATATATTGTATATAATATATATATATATATATATATATATTGTATATATATGTACGTGTGTATATATATGTGTGTGTATATATATACATGTGTGTGTATATATATATATATGCGTGAATATATGTATATATGCACGTATACACGTATATACGTATCTATATACTAGTAAGAAACCCGCGTAATGCGTCGCCGACAACCATTTACAACACATTATTTGTTCTCTGTTAGTTTATCAATTCCCTTGTGATTTGTTGTATTATATATTTCTTAATTTGATTTACCTTCGTTTTAATACACAAATGTATGATAATCGGACCCACGACCTTGCAGCAGGGTAAAATAATTTTATAAGGTTATATTAATTCATTATAACTTAATAAATTCAAAACTATAATAATTGGCCATTAAAGTCTAAGAAAACCAGTTTCAAACAAAAACCAAAGATAAGTAAAGCATAGGCACATTTAGTGACAAACGGACGCAAGTTAAACATTTATTTTCCATTCATACATATTTAAGGAAACCAAAATTCATTTTTTTGTGTTGTAGTATCTTCCTTAAACTGTATTGAAACACAACAAATAAAAGGGAGATCAACCATATGGTCAACTATGTCCAGACACGCCTCACAACAACACCAATGCCAACTAAGGAAACCAAAAATCATTCTTTTCTAAATTAAGAAAGGCAAATAAGGATTAAAAAACTTGACCAAAAAATTTTGGTTCGAACCATTTAGATAGTCCACTAAAGTAGTTTAATCTTTGTAACTTAAAAAAATGTCATAATTGCAACCTGTTCCTTAGCCAAGCAATTTAGAACTCCAGGTGATCCGTTCGACCCACTTTACCGATCTTTAGTTTAACTTAACTATGTCTGATTGAGATGACCGACTTAACCAATTCAACCAATCTTTCACTTAACTTAAGCTTTGCCTGTTTGAGATGATCCATAATCTTGAGATGACCCACCCGCTTAACCAATTCAACCAATCTTTGACTAACCATTGAAGAAACTTAATCAACACAACGGATGAAACTATTAACTTCAGCAATCTTTAATGAAGTAAGTATAATTAATATGTTTGGTATAGAGATTCAAGGCAATAGACGTAAGAACTTTTCTATAACCATTGTCTCCCTAAATGTAGAAGCCACCAGCTAAATATATAGTTACTTAGTGACAGCCCGCCTTAGCCTCAAACATTGAGGCAGTTAAACTACAAACATTGGAGACTGTGCATCGGTTTAACCCAAAAAGTGCATCATTTTAATTCCAAAAAGGGCAGCATTTTACTTCCAAAAGCAGTAGCATTTTAACCAAAATCAGTGCAATATTCAAATAAATATACAAGAAATGAGACACAATACTGGATCACTCAAGATTACCTGTATAGCCAATATTAAATGATGCTGAGAAAAGATATGAGGTGACAACCTGAGAAAATATATCATTAAAATTGATGTTGCCAAGCATATGGCAAAATCCAGTTACGAAATTGATTTTTAGTTTTGTTGCCCGTCATTGAACAAAAGGTATGAGATGAAGATTTAGATAATAAATACATTTTATCTGATTACGTGACCTACTCATTTTTAATTAAAACAAAATCCAAACATTAGAAACTGACAAACCAATGATGTCTTGGTTAACAGACGACTTTTGACCTCATTATTGGTAAGGACTTAATTACTTAAATTGCATAATCTTTCTAACTTGTATAGTTGTGACACCTGCAAAATATTCAATACGTTAAAATCATGAGACTGCAAAACCATTTCTTTCTGTTACTAATAAGGTTTATTTCAAAAGATACATACAAAATTAAGGCACCAAGCATAATAATCTAGTAGCTATTGTGGAGGTTAACCGCTCATGTTTAGGTCAGATGCTCCAAATTAAGCAACAAGATTATTTACAAATAAACCTTATTTAATATCTACACATGGCAGTAGCTATTGAGAAGATTTCATGTATTGAAAACATGACCATGCTTAATGTTACATCCCTTTGTTTAATTTTGTAAATTTAAATTTGCTCTTGGTTTATCAAAATTAAATAACAAAACGGCACCGATCTGGTGCTCAGCAAACCCCTTAGCCCAAGTTATGCAAAACCAACAATTAATTAACAAACAAAAACTAATAACACTATGGGATAAAAAAGTTTACATAGAAGGTTCAAAGTTATGATCTCGTAGATGGATAATTATCAAGCTCTACTACCAAATTAGCACAACTACAATTTAGTACTAAACATTATGTGAATTAATAAACATTAGAGTAACCAACTCAATCATGTGATTGGTTATCACTCCAAAAACACAATCAGCCATCAATTATTTGATTAGTACTATTTATTTCCAAACTTAATTTAGTTTAACCAACAGTGTAGTTATGTGAAATCAACAAAGCACAAACTTTGAAAGAGAAAAACATGTTGGATTGATCCGGTCCCTTAAAGTCAAAATGAAACCATTCGAAGATCCATTTTAAAGTAAACATAGAAGATTACCTATTTCTTGTCCAATGCAGTCAGCGTCTTATTGTTGACAGCCATCACAAACCAAAGAAACTAACAGAAACCTGCAAACTAAGTGCAAAGCAGGTAGGTTTCATCTAGATCCCTAAAATTCAAAATAAAACCATTCGAATCATCTGATCGAAACATGTTAGTAGGGTTTGTGGGAGGAGCATGTTGTTATCATTTTCTAGGAAGACAGTTAACCATGGAACATGCTGGTTCTGGAGGTAGTACACCTATAGCTTTTGATCAGATATGATTTATTTTCATGATTTGCAAGCTGCACTGAGTCTAATGACCTCGTTCGCTCGGAGCAATTTCACAATCACTCTAATTTTCGAACACGAAAAAAGGTAAAACTTGGTTTTGGCATTTCATGGTGCAGTTGGTCTGCATCTTCAAATTGTTATGTTCTGAACAATAGAATAGAAAAAGATTAGCGCTAGATGATGAAGGTCGTAACAATTATACTCAGAATATCAAAGATGCCCTCAGACAATGATTCAGCTTGGACAATAACCTAAAGTGAGAGTCGTTTTGTTTCATTCAGAAATTCGATTCGAATGTTCTGTTCAAAGGGGTTGCCAACGAATTTGTATGTAAGAACTATATTTGGCACTAACAAGAGAATCTCTATTATCATATCAAACTTACCTTTTTAGGGCTTTTAAACCTCACTCAAACACCCTCATCTTTAAACTTCTTGACCTGTTTCATCACATCAGAGATCATAAACAGTTGATAAGTCTTTATCTGAATTGGTTCGGATCTTTCCTTTCGGCTAAGGGCATCTGCCACCACGTTAGCTTTGCCCGGATGGTAATAGATCTCGCAATCATAATCTTTTATTAGCTCCAACCATCTCCTCTTCCTCATGTTCAAGTCTTTCTACTCGAAAAAATACTTCAAGCTCTTGTGGTTAGTGAATATGGTGCACTTCGTCCCATACAGATAGTGCCTCCAAATCTTTAACGCGAAGACCACAGCTGCTAGCTCCATGTCATGAGTAGGGTAATTAACCTCATGAACTTTCAATTATCGGGATGCACAGGCTATAACCTTTCTCCATTGCATCAACACACATCCCAACCCCGAGTAGGAAGCATCTGAATAAACCATCAAATTCTCGCTTCCTTCGGTAGTGACAAAACTAGAGCTTGAGTCAACCTTGCCTTTAACTCCTGAAAAGCCTTCTCCTGATCTCGACCCCATACAAACTTCACATCTTTGCGGGTCAACTTCGTCAATGGGGAAGCGATCTTAGAGAAGTCTTGAATAAATCTCCTATAATAGCCTGCCAAACCCAAGAAACTACGAATCTCGGATGGCATCTTTGGTGGCTTCCATTGCATCACCGCCTCCACCTTTGCCGGGTCCACAATAATTCCTTCAGGATTCACTATGCGACTCAAAAACTGAACTTCACGCAACTAAAATGTGCACTTAGAGAACTTGGCATACAACTTCTCATTTCTTAGCATCTCTAACACTTCACGAATGTGACCGGCATGCTCTTCCTCACTCCTCGAATAAATCAGGATATCATCGATAAACACAATCACTGATTTATCCAACATTGGCTGACACACTTGATTCATCAAGTCCATAAAAGCAGCTGACATGTTTGTTAAACCAAAAGACATAACGAGAAACTCGTAGTGTCCGTAGCATGTGCGAAAAGTTGTTTTAAGAATATTCTGCTCCTTCACCTTCAACTAATGATAACCAGATCGAAGGTCTATCCTCGAGAACCAACTGGCACCTTAGAGCTGATCAAACATATCATCAATTCTCCGTAAGGGGTACCGATTCTTCACTATCAACTTGTTCAACTCACTGTAGTCTATACACATCCTCATGCTACCGTCTTTCTTCTTCACAAATAAAACCGAAGCATCCCAAGGAGAGATACTCGGTCGAATGAACCCCTTATCAAGCAACTCCTGTAGTTGCTCTATCAGTTCCTTCATCTCAGTCAGAGCCAACCGATACGATGCCTTAGCAACAGGTTGGGCACCCGGTATCAAGTCAATCTGGAACTCGATCTCCGGGTCTGGGGGCACTCCTAGTAAGTTTACGGGAAACACATCTGGAATGTCACACACAACTGGTACATTAGACAGTTGTGGTGTTGGCGTATCCATAACCTTTACGTAGGCCAAGTAGGCACTACATCACGCCTCATGCACTTTCCCGCCATCGCCATCGAAATCACTTTCGGGATCATCGTGACTCGATCACCATAAACCGTCACCGAACTCCCGTCAAGCACTGTCAATCGAATCTTCTTGCGACACACAATGTTCGCCTCATAGTCCGCCAACCAATCCATTCCTAGGACTACGTCGAACCCGCCTAAGGTCATCACTAATGGTCTAAGACGAAACTTGTGACCTTCTAATTCTATGTCATAAGCTTCTATCATCTCAGAAAAACCTAATAGACTTACCTATGACAGTTTCTACATCAAAGGGCTTATCTATATCCCTACTACTAACAGACAATTTAGCACAGAAAACAACATAAATAAAATTTTACTAGCACCAGAATCAAATAACACATAAGCTAGAGTTTGGTGTACTAGAAACGTACCTAACACAACATCGCGATCCATCCTAGCCTCCTCCTACATCATCGTGAACTCTCTTGCACTCACCCTCTGCCCTTCTACTCCAACCTTCTTCGCTCCTGAACACCTCTTCATCCCCGCATCGGATGTGACCACACGTCGGTCGTCTACCCATGCACCTTTGTTGCTCGGAGTGGCCCCGCCATGTCCAACCCGCTTCCCATTTCAATTTTGGTCACCACCACTCTTCTTGTTGACTTCAACCACCACCACAGTGCATTCATCGTACAACCTCCCCGCCAAGTCTACCGCCGACCTAAATGTGCTTGGCCGGCGGCGATCATGTACCTACGGATATCCGCCGACAGCTCTTTGATGTATGTCTTGATCTTTCGTGATAAAGGCGTCACTTGATCCGGTACCAGCCGTGCTATCTCGTTGAACTTTGTGGTGTATTGCTGATGTGTCATGGTTCCCGCCTCCAGTTGCAGGAACTCCCTCTCCACCTTATCCATCATTCTATGACGACAGAACTTTTCAATCACCAATATCTACAGCTCCGCCACTTCATCCTTCCGATTTCCCGACTACCCTCGGCTTAGACAATATTGTCCCACCAGCACAAAGCCGAGTCAACAAACGAGTGGGCAATAAACTTCACCTTCTGGTCCTCTCGACACTCGCTGATATCCACTTAACCTCCATTTCTCTCACCCACCGGTGAGCAGTAGCAGTAGTGCCATTACCATAAAATATTGGAGCTAGCAGCCGTGGTCTTCGCATTGAAGATTTGGAGGCACTACCTGTATGGGACGAAGTGCACCATATTCATTGACCACAAGAGCTTGAAGTACTTCTTTGAGCAGAAAGACTTTAACACGAGGTAGAGGAGATGGTTGGAGCTTATAAAAGATTATGATTGCGAGATCCATTACCATCAGAGCAAAACCGACGTGGTGGTAGATGCCCTTAGCCGAAAGGAGAGACCCGAGCCGATTCAGGTGAAGGCTTACCAGTTGATTATGACCTCTGATGTGATGAAGCAGATCAAGGAGTTCTAAGATGAGACACTAAAGGAAGATCATCTTAACTTTGAAAGGATGAAAGGTATGGTTACGGAATTGTGAAAAAGCGCTCTCGGTGTTAGATCCCAATTCGGATGAATGTGGATTTCTCCTTATAGGGAATTACTTGAGAGGATTATGGAAACCTCATAAGACTCAATACTCCATTAATCCCGGTGCTACTAAGATGTATCAAGATATGAAGAAATATTATTGGTGGTCGGGTATGAAGCGGGACGTGGTGGAGTACATGGGTAAGTGTCTTACTTGCTTGCAGGTGAACGCGAAGCATCAGAAGCCATACAGGAAGATCCAACTGCTGGATATATTGGAGTTGAAGTGGGAGCATACCACCATTGTCACACCTTAATATCCACGTGCGGAGTTTAACCGCGAGGCGTGTGAACAAACCAGGATCACAGTCATAGTTACTCAGAACGACTCTATATGCCAACATTAGAATAAAATCAACAAAAGTTCAAACTTTAAAACCATGCGGAAGCGTTTTGCAAGTATAGAAACTAAAAGTACATAAATGCATAATAAGGCAAAACACACGCCAACCCAAATGTTTAAACATTAATAAATAAACACCAACAAAAATGTCTCTAGAAATAGAGTCTTAAAATGCATGACGAATCCGTGCAGTACTCCTAAAGGCAAGCAAAGTTAATGACCTGAGAATAGCATACTAAAATGTCAACACAATGGTTGGTGAGTTTAAGGGTTAGTATTCAAATATAAGCAACTCTACAGTTAAGATATATAAGTAGTGTATTTTAACACATAGCTAGTCTATTAACAACAAATATTAATTCATAGTGATTTCGCAATTGAAGCTGACTGTGATAAGTTGTTGCCTCCTGTCACGACTTACCTGGTTGTGATAATGTTCATTAGGATAAATTGCACCCGGTTGACCTCGAGCCACACAGGCGGGCTCGTCAGACCCAGTAGTACTACCTAAGTTTCCCTGCTATTCAATATTAACAATTCAAAAGTATGAGGACTTTTCCATGATAAACAACACTATATTAATATTATACACAACTTAAATACATAAAGCGTTTGTAGATTACTAGTATGCTATCTCCCCTAAAAGAGGTTAAGTAAAGAGTGGGGCATGAACTCACCTGATATGCGTAACAACTACTTAGGGTTTACTTGGAAGAAAGAGTGGACAGACAACCTTCAGAGGTTACCTAGATCATATAGGTACATAAGTACGTGTAAACAGAGAACGTGTGGAACCCTAAGCACACTACAACCAAAGACTCAAGGTTTCTGAACATAGACATGTTTGACACAGTTGACCCGTTTGACCCGTTGGTGACATCATGAGTTATAATTAAATTAAGCAAACGTTAACATATAACATACATGGTTAACATTCAAATGGATCACATGAGGTGCTACATTACCCAAATCATTACTTAGATCATCATACCACTAAATATCATACAAGTCATGCGAATCTAAAACATTAACATGCCCACCAGTTACAACATAACTAACACGTCACACAAAGATCAAATCACGCACAACATGCCATGTGAAGCCACTTATGACTTCACATCCTAAACCCAGCCAATCCTACTAAGTAGGGGCCTCAAATTCGCACGCATGTATGATGATCACAATCATATTCATTAACTATGTTCATTGCATTCAACATACACCATAATAATCAACTTCCAGTCCTAAACATGATGTCTTAATTACTAATCAACCATCAACATCATACATGATCATCAAAGTCCATACATCACACATGATCATCCAAGCATTCATAAAACTAAATTAACATATTCTATCACATTAGAAATCATCCATGAACATACTATCATGCTCCTAATATCCCAAACATGCTCAAACTATCATCTTTCAAACTTTGTCCAAATAAAGTTTCCCTTTTCGGAAAACACATCCCAAAATCTATCAAACACCCAATGTATTCATGAATTTGTTAATAATACACCAATTCAAGGACATCTCAACATCTAAGCATGATCAACAACATCCAAACATCATAATTCACTAACCTTCATGATCAAAAGTTTCCACTTTTGGAAATCTATGAACTACAACATTCATTCCTAGTTTTCTAGCATTCATATCATCAATCTATCATACATACATCATCATAAACCCTTAAACAACATCAATCCATCATCAAATCATCATATCATGAAAATAAAGTTACTATTCTTAGTAACCTATGAACAATACGTCAAAAACGTAACTTTCTTGCATAATCAACATCATTCAACATTCATTCAACCTAACTAACATCATATTAATATCTAACAATCATCAATTGCATAATCATCATCAATTTCGGATTAGGGTTCATCTTGAATCAAAATCTATGAACAACATAACAAAACATACCTTTAAACATGTAGAATCAAGAATTGGACTTGTAAAACAACTTGTAACACTTGGGATCGACCAAAATCGAATTTGTTTTTGCTGTTTCTTGATCAAATCGCAAGAATGAGGTGGGGTGATGGGTTTAGGCCGAAAATGGGGTTTAGGGGGATTAGGGTTTGTTAATTTTGTTAAGTTTTAGTTTTAGGTAATTACACTTAACCCCTTTATTTTATATTTTATAAAGCTATTATTTTAAACACTTTTTAAAAGGTTTTAACATAATAATACCAACATTATTAATCAACAATAATAACATTTACATTATTTCCACTAGTCATAAGATAGGCAATTTAAATATACGTGTTTCCATGTTACGCAATAAAATTCACCGTTAACATTTAAATCGTGTAAACACATTAAGCATAACACAATAATCATCTAATCAATTAGATTAACATTAATGTAACATTATTAATTCTTATTAGGTCACCAACGTTAAACGACAACTAGTGTGTGCTCATGACACATGTATACAAGACGTAACGACACTAACGGAGCTTGGTAACGAAAAATTACCGGATGTCACAACCATGGACTTTATTATGAAGCTACCATGTACCACGCGAGGATATGATGCTATATGAGTGATAGTTGATCGCTTGACAAAGAGGGCTCACTTCCTACGGATTTGCGAGACATATTCGCCTGAGAGGTTGGCGGATCTGTTCATTAAAGAGATTGTAAATCATCATGGTGTGTCGGTGTCTATTGTGTCTGATCGTAACACCCGATTACATCCAAGTTTTGGAAGAGATGTGACGTGTAAGGCCCCGTTCCCACACACCTCACAGTTGGTCATTCATTGCACTTAAAACCTTATAAAACGTACACTTATTTTGCAGCGGAATTTAAAACATTCATTAATAACAAAAAATGTCATTTCATACATTTACAACATTTGTTTTCATCACAAAATACAAAGACATGTCAAAATACGGATGCCAGCCTCAAATGCTCCCAGTAGCTTATGCATCCATTCCTACAACTCCTCAGCATCAACAAATACCTGCCAATTATCATGCATACAAAAGTTAGCGACACTGAGTGAGTTCTAGTTTTTATAATAAAATACTTTACTTTGTTAAAACCGTTCTTTACTTATTTCAAATCATACTACTTTACAATCGTTCGTCATCATGCATCATACGTACATACAGATAATATCATTATTATCTTCGTCATTACGTTCGTTAACTTCGTTCATTTAACGTATTACGGATGCCTATTTGATTGGTGATCCAATCAGTGAGAACGCGTGTAAAATCAATCAAAGAATTTAACTAAATTTCAAGAATGATAGTAGGACGATTTACAACGATCTACAAACTTGGAACAGGTGTTCTTGAGTCTCTGGACGACTAGTGTATGATTTAGTGCGTAGGTATTCGAATTATCTAGTTTTTCCACGAATTAAGTGGTATTTATAGGTTAAGATTTCACATTCATGCGACTAAACCATTAGTATGGTTCAGTCGTGCGACTGAGTCATACGATTGTTCCATCCGCACGACTAAGGCTTCAATCGTGCGACTGAGTCAATCTCATGTCACAATCGTGTGGCTGATCCAGTCTCCTAGTTCAGTCATGTGATTGGTTCATTAGCATGAAGTTGTTCATGCGTATGGTCTATTAGCATGGTCCATTCATATGAGAACTTCACATAATTAAGTTTCTCAATCATTATTGACTAAGAACTATGTAGACAACCACAAACCTATATAGTTAGTTCAAAAAACGTTCACACACAATGATCAATGAAATCTTAAACATTATAAGCATAAACCACACATTGTATTTCATTCAAACCCATTTGTTACATATATGTATCTACAAACTCCCCCTTGGACCTAGTTTACTCTATTGTCTAACATTCTTCATCAGCTCTTCATATATCTTGTACTTTTCCTCTCTTGTAACACATGCATGTATTTCGAATGCAAAGCAGAGGCTTATCACATTTTCGAATGCGAGAACAGTTGCCACTTGTATAAAGCGTAGACATCGTCAGAGAACAAGTTAGTGAGCGACATTGGGTCAAACACCCTGATTGTTTCCATATTACCATCTCTGTTCAAAACTATGACCGCCTCACCTGTTCTCCAATCATAGTACCACAACTTAAAGTGTAGAGTAAAGTCCTGAGGCATTTCCCTTAGAGGGATTCTCGACATTGTACATGGAGGACTCCACTTCAGCATAGTCTTTGGCTTTCCAGTAATGGCATCAACTTCAGATCTTCTGATATACCTCGTTTGTTGTTGAGGTTTGAAGTTGACCCACCTGGTGTGGTACTCTCTCTTCAAAGCAGCTTCAAACCAGCCTGACATCTTTCGAGGGTGAGCATATAACAGCTTCAATTTGGCCAGCTGGTTAAGCTCAAAACCGGGTAGAGTCTTCAGATCATGTGGGAATCTGAAGTACTCGATTCTCTTCTCTCTCTTGATAGCATAAAAATTTAGATCATTAAAATATGCCCACACTATGATTTTTCCTCACACCTTCAGATGCTTCTTCACTTTGTAAAGCTTGGTGTAGGTACTAGACTTTGGAGCACTGCGTTGGGCTCTGATCTCTACAAAACATGCCGCCCATTCAGCCTTTTTGATATTGACATCGGCGTCTGAGGCTTGGGCTTGATCTTTCTTCTTCTCCGACTCCTGCTCCATCTTATCTAGTGTTTCAAATGTATCACTTACAAGGGTGTCACCTAGATTGGGAAGTACATTTCCCTCGTTGTCAGCATACTCTAGATAATGTTGTGTTGTGACGTCTTTAATCTCAATCTCATCCACATCATTAAGCTCATCGTCACTATCCTTGTCAACAATGGGAGCATCCTTCACAAGCTCATCTGGATTCAGTAAGGTCATGAATTATTTCTCCTTCTTCAGGAGTGTAACTCAAAGACCTCCTGACAATCCCTTGCAGATCAAGTATCATTATGTGTTGGACCAAAAGAACCAATAAGCCTCATCAGAAAAACCTCTAAGTCCCACAGACATCACAACAACTACTGAAGACTTGATCAGCTGTTTGACAAAGTCTGAAGACTTCACCAGCTGAAGACTAAAGTACTGATGACTTCAACAGCTGAAGACCAAAGTCTGAAGATCAACAGCTGAAGACTAAAGTACTAAAGACTTCAACAGCTAAAGACCAAAGTCTGAAGATCAACAGCTGAAGACTAAAGTACTGAAGACTTCAACAGCTGAAGACTAAAGTACTGAAGACTTCAACAGCTGAAGACCAAAGTCTGAAGATCAACAGCTGAAGAACAAAGTACTGAAGATCAACAGCTGAAGTACAAAGACTGAAGACATCAGCTGATGACAACAGCTGAAGTTCAAGTACAAGTACTGAAGCCTTCAGAGTTTGTTACAACAGCTGAAGAAGCATTCTTCAGTTGTTGTGATGGTTTCCTTTCTGTAGTTTTTCTTTTGTTTCAGTATTTGTAAAACGACTGAAGAGCATGTTCTTCAGTCGTTGTAGTTTCAGTAGTTTCATTTCAGTAGTTGTAGTGATAGTTAACACTTAGCATGTTTTGTAAGAAGATGTCAGCTATTTGACATCTTCAGTAGTTGTGTTAACTTTCAGTAGTTTGAATAATTCTATTAGATGTCACTATCAAGTGACATCAGCAGACGTCACATCTCTTATATAAGAGATGTTGACCTAATTGTATGTGTGACATTCTGTTACCACGAAAGCGAATATTGAATGAAATATCTTTTGCAGAATTTTCTCTGTCTATAACCGTTTGTTCTTACCTTGAATATCTTTTGTGTTCTTGTGAATTGGCTAATTCATTGTTTGATTTCTGCTACTATACTCTCTAATCAATCAAACGTAGATCACTGATCCTAACAAATGGTATCAGAGCCAGTTAATCATTGATCGATCTAACAATTGATCATTGAAACTGCTATTTGATATCTATGTTTGATTGAATTAGCATATTTGCAAGAACTGGTTATAGATTATTGAATTTCTGCCGCTTTCGTTTATTCATTTTGAGATCTCTCTTGGTTCAATTTGGTTTGTTGTGTTTTGTTCTAAATCTGCTATAGCTTAATTGAATTTGGTTGAATCTAAGATGACTACTCCTTCTAATGACCCTCATAATACTGGTTCCTCAACCAAGCCTCCAATGCTGGTTAGGACTGAGTATAACATATGGCAACAAAGGATGCTTCATCACCTGTCTGTTAACAATTCAGGTTGTTGGACATCTGTGGTACATGGACCACATAAGCCTATGGTGAACAATCCGGAAACCAATCAAATGGTTCCAAAGAAGAAGGAACAATACTCAGATGAAGATCGGAAACTGTTTGAGATTGATGCTAAAGCCCATGGAATTCTGGCCATGGCACTGCCAAATGAAATTTATTCAGGCTTATGCATCATGAAACTGCTCATGATCTCTGGAATGCACTAAAGGAACAATTCGGTGGAACTAATGAGGTCTTAGAAAACAACAGAGAAATCCTCACCCAACAATATGAGACATTTTCTCATAGAAAGGGTGAGACACTGACTCAACAGTTTGAGCGTTTTTCCTGTTTGATCTCTGAGCTGAAAATGGTGAAATAGGAATACACCAACAGCCAGATGTATAATAGATTCCTTAGATCACTGCCTGAGAGATGGGACACATACACTATTGTCCTACGCTCCGGTGCAAATCTGGATAGCCTATCTCTCACCCAACATCATGGGAAACTGCTTACATTCGAAAGAGAGATAGAGCAGAAAAGTAAACTATCATCATCAGGAAGCTCACTGATGACTTTGTACCAGGGAACATTGTCTTGGTTGGTCATGAGTCAGAATATGCTGCATCTGAAAGCAATTATGATGAGCATATTGATTTCTCTTCAAACAGTTCTGATCATGCATTTGTTGGTATTGATAGTCGTTCTGGCAGTAATAGTGACAATCTATGCTTCATCATGGATGATCTGAAGGGAATTGCTGATGATGATTTAGAAGAGATGGGTATTCTATGCCAAATGGCCTTAGTTAATATCAGATCTCAGAAGTTCTACAAGAGAACTGGCAGGAAATTTCCTGGACTCTCTGGCAAAACCAAAGTCGGTTTTGACAAGAGTAAGTTGAGGTGTCACAAATGCCAAAGGCTTGGACACTTTGCCAGAGAGTGTAGATCAACTGGATCTAACTCTTCTGCACCCTTTGTGACTTTTCCTAGCACTAGTCCACAAAACAGAGGGCAACATCCTACTGGTTCTGGTCATCATTCACACCCTGTATCTCCTGCATACTTTATCCCCCAGGGTCCAATGTCATATCCTTTTCCCTGCTATTACATGCCACAGTCAAATCCGGTTCAAGCTCCTATTGCACAACAACCACAAGCATTACCTGAACCTCAACCTTTCCAATCTCATCAAAAACTCAACCTCAACAACACAGCTTTTTCACCCCAGGAGTTGTTGACTGGAGCAGTTTACCAAATGATTTGTTTGGTCATGAACAACTGTTCTCTGGTGCTGGTCAACATGGTGGTGACAGTCCTTTTAGAAATCTAGCTCTTACGGCTTTGGAGTCTGCTGATATTCATCCTCTAATGCCTCTACACCACAGGAATCACAGTTATCCTCTGAGGCAAAAGCCAAACTATGTTCTGAAACATGCATAGCCGCATTTGCATCTATTAGAGAAGCAAATGTAGCTTTAATTAACAATAACATTGAGCTAAAACAAACAATTTCCAAAAGCAAAGCTGAATTTGAGTCTGTGCTTAATGATAAGAATGATGAGATTTACAAACTTAAATGCCAAATCACTAATGATAAGGCTAGGGAAGAGATACTTCTAGAGAAGTACAAAGACCTCAAAGAAACACTTGCAACTACCCACGTAGAGTGTGATTGATGGGTAAATTCTTGCAAGGGTTTTGAAATGCTTCTTAGTAAGCAATCTGCTTCCAATGTAAAGTTTGGCATTGGTTATAATCACACTGCTCCTCCTACAGATTTTACTCCCAGAGCAGAGGTAGAATCTGATGGTGAAAGCAATAACCAATCCTTTTCATCATGTGATCTACTATCTGATACAACAACATCAGAAGTAGAAGTTAGCATTAATTCCTCTCAGAACCTATCAGCTGATGTTGATGGTTCAAATGCTGACACTCACATGATCAAAAAGTTGATCACTCCAGGTGATATTTCACAAAGTACTAAAAGTACTAAAAAGAATGTCATAACACCTGGAGAACAAGCCCAAACTACTACATGTACTAAAAGAAAGAAAACTGCAAGTAGAAAGGGTGGGAAAACTACTAAAGAAGATATCAAGAAAGCAGGTACTAAAGGGAAGAAAACTGCTAGTACTGATAGCAAACTGCTGAAGAACAAGTCTTCAGTAGTTTCATCTTCTTCAACAGATGATCAACTTAAGATGAAGAAAAAGCCATGTGAAATATGTGGCTTATTCAATCATCTTACTGATGATTGCTGGTATAAAAAGAGCTCCAAACTCAAACATCATGAAAACATTAAAGAGAAAATGGATAAAATGAAAACTGAGTTTGAAACCAAATTTGTACCAGCAACATCAAACCTGTGACCCCAAAATCCAAAAAGAAATCCAAAAAGAATGGGGTTAAATAGGCAACAGCTAAGTTGGTCAAAGAGAGATGGTACAACACAGGAACCCATCAAACTCAAGCACTAATGTGTCTGATGAGCTGAAGGCTTTATCACAAGTTCAACATCTATTGTTGAAACCACAGAGAAGAAAATCCATTCCAAGGATTCTTCTTCTTCACCATCTCCATTCCCTCAGGCTGTTATTCATAGCAAGTCTGTTAGTTTACCATCTGTTGATATGAATAGACCCAAAACAAAAAGGTTTAGGTCTCAAAAACTAACTAATTGTTTATGATTGCAGGGTTCTTAAATATGCCAAAGTAGCATCTGGTATGTAGACAGTGGGGGATCTATGCATATGACAGGGAACAACTCTCTTCTTCATGACTACTCTCAAGGAAAGAAGGGGTTTGTTTCTTTTGAAATGATGCTAAGGGTTACATCATTGGAAAAGGCTTTGTCTCCAATGGAGAAATTAAGTTTGATGATATTAATCATGTTGAAAATCTCAAGTACAATCTCTTGAGTGTCAGTCAAATGTGTGATAAAGGCCATGTTGCTCTTTTCACCAGTCAGAACTACAGGATTCTGTCATCCAAAGTTCCGAATTTGATTGATAAGGTGTTGGATGATCACACTCTCCTGAGGGCCAACAGGACAGGAAGAGTGTATGCCTTAGATCTTTCCAAGAAAATAAATCTCAGAGGCCAAGCAACATAGTTTAGTGAGAGGTTTACCAATAAAGCCTCTCCTCAGGAATCTAAACTGTGGCACAGAGGCTGGGTCATGTTAATTTCAAAAACATGAATTAGCTGATCCACAATAGTTTAGTGAGAGGTTTACCAATAAAGGAGTTCCACTGTGATGAAACCTGCACTGCTTGTTTAAAAGGAAAACAACACAAAGTCTCATTCCCTCCTATTGAAGAGCCTAAGTCCACTGCCTGCTTGCAATTACTGCATATGGATCTATTTGGTCCTGTGAGAGTGATGAGCATGGCAAAGAAGAAATACTATCTGGTAATTGTGGATGATTACTCTAGATTTGTATGGACTTTCTTTCTGCATTCAAAGGATGAGGTTGCTCAGAAGATTATCAACTTTGTGTTGTATGTTGAGAAGCAGTATTCCCTTTCAGTCAAGTGTATAAGGAGTGACAATGGAACTGAATTCAGAAACCATACACTTGATGAATTTTATCTTTCAAAGGGAATCAAAAGACAGTTTAGCATCCCAAGGACTCCAGAACAAAATGGAGTAGTGGAGAGAAAGAACAGGACCCTAATTGAAGCTGCAAGGTCTATGTTGGCTGACTCTGGTTTGCCACTGACCTTTTGGGCTGAAGCTGTTAACACAACTTGCTATGTGCAGAATAGAGCCTTAGTAAATCAGAGGTTGATGAAGACTCCATATGAAGTTCTACATCACTTGGCTCCTCTAATTTCATTTTTCAAAGCATTTGGGTGTCCCTGTTTTATTCTCAACATAAAGGATCAACTCCAAAAATTTGATCCTAAGGTGGATGCAGGGTATTTTGTTGGTTATTCATCTACTTGCAAAGAATACAGAGTCTTCAACTGCAAAACAAAGATAGTTGAAGAGACTTTGCATGTGAAGTTTAATGAATCTCCAAAGGACAAGATTCCACAAAACCCTGTGGAGTTGTTTGATTTGGACATACTGCAATATGTTCCTTATCAAGCTCCAGTTGTTGCAGATCATGTGGTTAAATCATCTTCTGCAGCATGTCTTCCACCTGGTGGTATTGATGATGATGATAATATCAATACTCACCTATTCAAGTTTAGTGACCAATGCCTGTGTCTGCTAAACTTGATGTTCCTGTAGCTTCAGCAGTTCCATCCACACAAATGCTTATGAGATTTCTGATTCCTCTACATATTTTGAGTTACCATCAATTCTTGGTTTCAAGAGTCTGCATCAACATCTGCTGCTGCTGAAGGTTCTACAAACACTTGCACAGATATCATTGTTTATCAAGAGCTGAAGAATCACCCAATGTCTCAATATTCGTGATATCAATGCTGGAGTTTCAACAAGAAGTCAATTGTCTAACTTCTGCTTCTATGCTCTCTTCATCAGTCAGCTAGAGCCAAAGAATTATCATGTTGCTTTCAGAGACAATCGATGGGTTGAAGCCATGCAGCTTGAGCTACTTCAGTTCAAGAAACAGCAAGTGTGGGAACTGGTTCCTCTACCCCTAGGTAAGTGTGCAATAGGCACTAAATGGTGTTTAGGAATAAAACTGATGAAAATGGGCTTATTGTTAAGAACAAGGCTAGACTGGTTGTACAGGGGTTTTCACAAGAAGAAGGTATTGATTATGATGAAACCTTTGCCCCTGTAGCAGACTAGAGGCAATCAGATTGTTCTTAGCCTATGCTGCATTCCACCATCTTAAAGTTTTTCAAATGGATGTTAAAAGGGCATTTTTATATGGTAAAATAAAAGAAGAAGTTTATGTGTGTCAACCACCAGGTTTTGAGGATAATAAACATCCTGAATGGGTGTATAAACTTGATAAGGCTCTTTATGGGTTGAAACAAGCTCCTAGAGCCTGGTATGAGACTCTTTCCACTTTTCTTCTTAAGAATAATTTCACTAGAGGCTCCATAGATAAAACTTTGTTTATTAAGAAGGTGGATCAGCATAAGCTACTTGTTCAAATTTATGTTGATGATATTATTTTTGCATCCTCTGATCCCCAGTTGTGTGATGACTTTACCAAATTAATGAAAAAGAGGTTTGAAATGAGTGCAATGGGCGAATTACAGTTCTTTCTAGGCTTGCAAATCAAACAAAAGGCTGATGGAACCTTTATTCATCAGTCCAAATATACAAAAGATCTTTTGAATAAGTTTGATTTACAAAATTGTAAGCCCTGTTCTACTCCCATGTGCAACACCACACAACTGGATGCAGATCAGAAAGGTAAAGTTGTTGATGAAACCTTTACAGATGTATGATTGGGTCCTTGATGTATTTAACAGCTTCTAGACTAGATATCATGTTTGCTACTTGTGTCTGTGCTAGATTTCAGGCTGCTCCTAAAGAGTCTCATTTGATTGCAGTCAAGAGGATCTTTAGATATTTGCAAGGTACACAATCTCTAGGTTTATGGTTCTCCACTGGACACTCTTGCAATTAGTTGCTTTTTCAGATAGTGACTATGCAGGGTGCAAGTTAACTAGAAAGTCACTTCTGGTGGATGTTAATTCCTAGGCAACTGTTTGATTTCTTGGCAGAGTAAGAAACAAACATCTGTTGCTACATCCACTGCTGAAGCAGAGTACATTGTAGCTGCAAGTTGTACTTCTCAGGTACTCTGGCTTCAGAACCAACTTTTGGATTATGACATTACAGAGACTAAGACTCAATTATTAATGGATAGTGCTTCAGCTCTGTGCATTGTCAAAAATCCAGTCCAGCACTCTAGGACCAACATATAGAGATCAGACATCATTTTATTAGGGATTGTTTTGAAAAAGGTCTGATTGATCCTAAGTTTGTACCTAGTGCTGATGAGCTTGCAGACATTTTTACTAAGCCTTTGGATAGTTCAACTTTCCAAAACCTAGTGTTACGGCTTGGTATGCTACAGCTAGAATAAGTGATAACTACTGATGATCTCAGTAAATAAGTACCCATGATCATTAGTGATCATATCACATATAGTACTGATTCTGTTAAAGGACTGATAAGTTACAACTACTGATGTAGTTATAACTACCGATGTTCGTAAAAACAACTAAGTACTAATGTCCTATGAAACACACTGAAAACAACAAAAAGGCTGATGAGTAAGTGTTGAGGACAGTATGAAACAGCTGAAAGGCTATGAATTGATGAAAACTACTGGTGAAACTTTCTCTCTAGTTGTTTCTACAACTGCTGTTTCATCCTAAACAACTGATGACAAAACCATGTCTTCAGTGGTTTCACACAACTACTGATGACTAACACCAAGTCATCAGCTGTTTACAACAACTGACAAAACCATGTCTTCAATAGTTTCACAACTACTGATGACTACACAAGTCATCAGCTGTTTCAACAACTGATAACAAACCATGTCAGTAGTTTCACAATTACTGATGACTAAAACCAAGTCTTCAGTTGTTTTCAAACATTTGAAGTCAAAACCATGGTTTTCAGTAGTTTAATAACTGCTGATGACTAAAACAAGACTTCAGTTGTTTCAACTTCTGAAAGGGTAATACCATGTCATCAGTCGTTTACAACTACTGATGAATAACACCAAACCCTTCAGTCGTTTTCTAACCCTTACCCTATAAATATCCAATACCTAATCCTTCAGAGCTTCATCCTCTTCAAACCTAACGTTCAAATCTCCAAAACTTCTCTCTCATTATGGCGACCATCAGCTCAAACCACGACATAACTGTGTTGCCTACCTCACAAAATCCCCTTTCTGGACAAAGTTCAATAACGCCATGATCTAATGGTCCAATCTCCTACCAAACGACCTCCTTCTAAATCCCACCATTCATGCCGAATCCTTACACCAGTTTTGGACGAACGTCACCCTTATAACTGGGGAGAACAACACCGACTCTCTCCAGTCATTCGTCAACAACCATCAAGTGGTCATCACTCCGGAAATCATTCGCCAAACCCTAAACTTGGATGATGCCACTTTCCCCGTTGGGTATCCAAAGGGCACAACTGATTTATCCTTTGCCCACCATGGATATCAGGGAAACCTCAGTGCCTCTACCATCCTGAAGAAGCATTTCCATGATGCAGAACGTCTTATCTTTCACATGGTAAATGTTTGCTTAGCTCCTAAGACTTCCTCTTGGGATCAAATGTCTACCAGGTGGCAGCAGGTATTATTCTTTATCCTTGAGCAACAAGACTTAAACTTTTCTGAAATTATTTTTCTTGAACTTAATGATATGGCCTCAAAACCTCTTTCTAATCGATGGATATTATATCCTCGGTTCATTATGGCCATCATAGAGAATCAGCTGAAAGCTGAGGGACTTGTTGGCCTTGGAGTCCCTGCAATGGCACAACTCTGACCAAACACTGGAACAGGCTGCCAAGCTGCGAAAACCCACGCAGTTGGAACCCACAACCACCACCTCCAGATCCAAAGTCCCCACCAAACCCAAATCCAAAAAGCCAAAAAAGGCTACTCAGGGAGATGAGTCCCCTGAGGATGCCCCTGTACCACAAACACAGGAACCACATACTGGTATTAACCCCCCAGTTGTGTCAAAGACTCAACCTACCAAAGTCGCACAGGTATCCTCTCAATAGGATCTTGTTGCAACCAATATTGGGGAACCCACACTGCTGGAACCTATCTCACTTGAGAGGGTTACCATTGAAGCGCACCATTCACCCCGGGTGCAATCTGCTTCTACCCAATCACCACATGCAACCGCCCCCCAAAGTCCTACATTAATTGTTGCATAAGTGCTGAGTCAGTTGCACACCTCACCCCCTCCCCAGATACCAATTACAACTGGAAATACCTCTACCATTGAGGGGGAGGACCAAAGTGCATCTGATAACCCACAACATAGGGGTTACAATGTTCCATCTCCTAGTGTAGAAAAGGAGATTGGAACTTCTGGTGAGGCTGCCACTTATCCTGCTTCAGCATATGATCAGGATGTAGTTGGTAACATCACTAAGACCTTACCAGCGGCAACTGCTGATGAAGGACATAGTCCTGAGGCAGGAAGTCCCCAGTTCCAAGACAAAGGGGCACATGCTACAACTAATCTACACTCAGTGCATGTTCATCCTGATTCTATGAGGAGGTCAGGTGATTCAGTAATTACTGATGATGACGACCTGGGCTTCTTTTACGATCTGTTAGCCCAAAACACCATCCTGGAAGAGGAGGTGAGCAGACTCAAAGAGCTGCTTGCCAAAACTTCTGAGGATCAAAGACCATCTGCCTCTCAAACCCCACAGATGGGACCTTCATCTGAAGGTCTCCCAAACACAGAGTCACTCCCAAATACTCAGCCACCTTCCTCTGCTTCTGGCACTATTTCTCAGGAACAGAACCCCCCCTGAGCAAATAGCTGCTATCTTTCAAAATTCCCTAACTCTCATCACACCTATAATCACTGATATAATGATCAAAACCATTGATGAGAGGCTTTCCTCAGTAATACAACCCTTGATAGAGGAAGTTGTGGGCAAAAAGCTTTCTGACAATCACACCCTTGCAACCATGTAACCAAAAAGGGGGAGATTCAGTCAGTGAAAGCAAAAAGAAAGAGGAGTGCAGAGAGGAAGGGAAAAAGAAAGAAACAGAAGTGGAAAAGGAGAAGGAGTTGGCTGTGGAGACTGAAAAAGAGAAGGAGAAGGAAGCTGACATGGAGAAATCAAAGAAAAGAAAGAAAGAAAAGGAGACTGCCTTGGATCTGATGGTGAAAGAGGCTGATGCCGAACACAGCAGATCAATGGATAACATCATTGATCAGTTGTTTAGGCAAGGCCATGACACTAACAAACTTGACTTTGAGATCAGAAGATTAGAGATTGAAGAAATCCAAACTAGATGGGCAAGTTATGATGTGTTAGAAAGAGAAAGGCTGGAGATCATGATTAGGTTTATAGCAAAATATCTTGGAAGATCATTGATCAAAATCAAGGCTTGGTCCAGGGACAGCATCTTGGCAATAACCATCAAGATCTGTTCGTCTGAAGTATACACTAAAGGATTAGTTGTTGAAGCTTTGAATGAAGCTGAAGCTGGGAGCAGGACTGAACTAGCCAAGCAATCTAAAGCCACACTCACCTCCAAAATGCTAGAACAGCCTGTCAACATTCCCACACCAAAGCCACCAAAACAACAACCCACCAAACCAACTCCCTTACCCTCAAAACCAATAGCCGATGATGTACCCCAGAAGAAGAAGAGAAGGGTCTTGAGCCTAGAAGATGATGAAGAAGATGATGATGAAGATGAAGATAGGCTGCCACTCTCAGCTGTTATACAGTTGCGGAAGGCCACAAGTCACTATCCAACAATTACTCCTGAATCTCAAAGACAAACTGTGAAAGTGAAGCTAAAAGAAGAAGAGCTTCACAAACAACATGATGAGGAATTGTTGAGGAGGGTTGACAAAGCATATGCTGCCACATCTTCTATCATCAACATGAAGAAGCATGCTCTCAGATTATACACTCTTAAGCATACATTTCAATATCAAAAGGAGAGAGTGAGGATTTGGCCTGATCCCAGGGTGTCTCACAGGATTCACAAGAAAAACATTCCACAGAGATACATTGGCCAGGTGAAGAAGATTGTAGATGAAGTGATCTCACTGGTCTTTGTAGTATCACCCTGGGAAATCCTAGATGACTTCAAGAGAGCTTATAAAGCTAACCAAACCCCACAGAAGATGCTGGAAAATAAAATGGTGAAAAAGGGTTAGTATATAAGAGGCTTGAGGAAGTCAGAAAGAATGAGCTCTAGTTGTTCCTAGAGGGTAATCACCCTGACGAATTTGCTTAAAGAATAATAACAACTGTGGAGCTAAAGAATAGGAAACAGGTCAAATACCTATCTGAGTACTATGGGCCAGAATCATTATTTGAAGGAGGTGCTGAAAAGCTGACCATGGAGGAACAAATTACCTTCCTTGAGGCCTATACAAGAGAGTCATACAGACTCATAGTGGGGAAGTAGATCTCATGGATGGAGTAACAGCTCTGTGTCCAGTTCCCCAAGACAGAATTCCCATTCATACTTTTCCAAACAGATCATTGAGACTTCTTCCCAGGCCTGTGCTTACAAGGGTCACTTCTGAGCTGATCTAGAAGACAAAAAGACCAATCCTTCTGCCATAATAAGTGGGACATCTTCAATAAGTTTAGAGGTTTTGGCTGCATTGGTTCAGGGGGAGTTTGTTGGACCAAAAGAACCAATGAGCCTGATCAGAAAAACCTCTAACTCCCACAGACATCACAACAACTGCTGAAGACTTGATCAGCTGTTTGACAAAGTCTGAAGACTTCAACAGCTGAAGACTAAAGTACTGAAGACTTCAACAGCTGAAGACCAAAGTCTGAAGATCAACAGCTGAAGACTAAAGTACTGAAGACTTCAACAGCTGAAGACCAAAGTCTGAAGATCAACAGCTGAAGACTAAAGTACTGAAGACTTCAACAGCTGAAGACTAAAGTACTAAAGACTTCAACAGCTGAAGACCAAAGTCTGAAGATCTGTAGAAAAGTGATGATGCCAGAGAAATCTACAGCATTCCTCGAGGTGAGATCCAGTTGAGCACATATGTTGTGCTTGGTGCTCATGATCCAGCGACTCGCCATCTATTACACAAAATGGATAAATGTTAGTATGTGTAAGAGAATAGCCATATGGAGTTCTTAATTTGAATCTTTGTATTATGTTATGGGAATGAACTGTGCGAATGAGGTTTAGTCGTGCGATTGAGCTCATACGTACAACTGAGCATGCGACTTGGCTTAGTCGTATGCTATCCGAAGTCGTTGAACCACTCGTGCGACTAAACTCATTTGCATGGTTCAGTCGTGTGACTGTGCCATTCACCCATCTCAGTCATGCGACTGAGCCATTCGCCCATATCATTCATGTGATTGAGGTTCATCAGGGTGCCCATTCGCATGACAAACTGTTGGGTCATTCAAATTCAAATTTTGAGCAAATCGTAATGTTAAATGTTGTGAAATAGCTCATTAGTGTCAAAAACACCTGACATAGCACCTAATAACCTTTATTTTAACATTTTACTTGGTTTTATTAGTTTATTGGTCCAGTTAGTCTCGGTTAAGTTTTAGGGCTTAAATTTCGATCTTTTGATGACTAATCGATTGAGCATTTGACTGGAAATCATTGCACATTACCTGTGGAGTCACTGGAAATTGTTAGAAAGTAATAATCACAGTCCAAGAACAATCGGATGAAATTTGGGCAGAGTATCGGTAAGTCGTGCAAAGAAATGAGCAATTGGGGGTGAATAGGTTTTGCGACCAATTTCCCCTCTACTTATACTAGGTTTCTTTCAGTCGTGCGACCTGACCTAATCGCACAGCTGGTTCATGCAATTGAGACTCAGTCATGCGACTGACTCAATCGGTCATCATCAGTCGTGCGACTGGGTTTCAGTCGTGCGATTGGGTTTCAGTCGTGTGACAACCCCATTCGGTTTCTTCCATTTCTGCGATTGGTTCACTTTGATGATTCAATCGCATGAAGCTACCCATGCTGATGATCCAATCACACGTCTGGGCCATACATGTGGCTTAGTCGTGCGATTGGGCTCATTCGTATGGCCCATTCGTACGGCTGGTCCATACTTATGGTGCAGTCGTGCAAATGGCTCATCCTTGTGATTTTGACTTTATGGCCATTTAACATAAGCCCTTTTTAACTATTGATAAGACTTTCCGAGCATTTGATCATCTCAAACATGATCATTTTAACTTTGGAAACATTTGATCACCTCAGACATGATCCTTTTAACAGTAAAACATTTTGTCAACTCAGACATGACCCATTTAACATTTGAAAGCAAGTTTGGTCACCTCAGACGTGACCCTTTTAAGTGATTAGATCCTAGACAGAATTCCAATACGTAGTCCAAATTTTAACAACTAAACTGAGACAATTAAACAAATGAAACTACTAGAACTGAAAAACCAAAGTAAAACATATTTTTGTAGGTTTTGTGAGAGGTGGAAACCCTGAGATAGATATCTAACAGATTTATTTCTAGAACAGTCAGCTTCAAGTTATTTTGACCATAACTGGAACGAATCATTATGGAATCATACAGGTAATCAAATCATTTAGGACGTGTTACCAAAATATTTTGATGCTAGATTCTTGTTTTCATCAAGAGTCATTAGCAAGTTTAGGAAATCATACTAGTACTATAAGATGCACACATCGATTTGGACTTTCAAGACTTGCCGCCACGATGATTGTCAGTATACTTGTCCACTTAATCCAAACACAGACTTTTGACATAGATTGGTGATGGTTTAAGGTTTAATTATTTCAACAAGCATTGGTGGATCCCACGCTTATATGATAATCAACATTCCTCAGGAGATTTTTAGCGATCTACGGGTATTTTGACAAGAATAAACTATTCTTAGAGCTTTCAAAGAGAAGCCAAGCCTCAGGTCAGTGCCACCGCATAGCAGAGAGGTGGCAAACAACAATGAATTCTAGAATATCTAGGTTATGCTTATCCTCAGGTCAGTGTTACCACACAGCAGAGAGGCACACAACCTATCTTCTTGTTTGAGCAATTCTATTCTTTTTGCACAGATCGCACCAACAACATAGGTTATTAGTTTGATTGCTTCTTGCATTTTTCATCATGTGCTTTGCTCATATTATGGTCATCCGCACACATTTGTGGCGTTATTTTGCTCTTCACCCTTTATTGGAACTCTATTGATTGTGTTAACCAGGGATAAGATAATAACGCACAGCTTGTTTGTTGGACCAAAAGAACCAATGAGCCAGATCAGAAAAACCTTTAAGTCCCACAAGACATCACAACAACTGCTGAAGACTTGATCAGCTATTTGACAAAGTCTGAAGATCAACAGCTGAAGACTAAAGTACTGAAGACTTCAACAGCTGAAGACCAAAGTCTAAAGATCAACAGCTGAAGATTAAAGTACTGAAGACTTCAATAGCTGAAGACCAAAGTCTGAAGACCAACAGCTGAAGACTAAAGTACTCAAGACTTCAACAGCTGAAGACTAAAGTACTGAAGATCAACAGCTGAAGTACAAAGACTGAAGACATCAGCTGATGACAACAACTGAAGTTCAAGAAGTCCAAGTACTGAAGCCTTCAGAGTTTGTCACAACAACTGAAGAAGCATTCTTCAGTTGTTGTGATGGTTTCCTTTCAATAGTTTTCTTTTCTATTTCAGTACTTGTAAAACGACTGAAGAGCATGTTCTTCAGTCGTTGTTGTTTCAGTAGTTTCTTTTCAGTAGTTGTAGTGATAATTAACACTTGGTATTTTTGTAAGAAGATGTCAGCTGTTTGACATCTTCAGTAGTTGTGTTAACTTTCAGTAGTTAAATAACAGTTAGAGTCATTGTCAAGTGACATCAGCTACGTCAGCTTCCTTATAAAAGGAAAGATGACCTAATTGTAACGGTGCGCAAAGTCAGCCGAAGCGTGTATTGATGAATATATTCCTTTTGGCAGAAATTCTCTCTCTATAACAAACACTGTTTCATTGATAATTTCATGTGTTCTTGTTTAAATTTGTTAATTCGTGAGCTCATTCCGCTGCAAATCTAATCTAATTGATCAAACTAGATGTCGAGATCCTACAAATGGTATCAGAGCAGGTTAATCATTGATCGATTTAACAATTGATCATTGAAACTGTTCTTTTGCTATCTACGTTTGGTCGAATTAGCAAATTTGCAAGAATCGGTTATAGAGATTGAGTTTCTGTTGCTTCTCGCCATTTTGTTTGAGGTTCTAAGTGGTTTTGAGCTAGATTTACTTTGTTCACCTTGAATTTGTTTTAATTCGGAATATGACTACTCGTTCTAATGACCCTCACAATACTGCTTCCTCAACCAAGCCTCCGATGCTGGTTAGGACTAAGTATAACATATGGCAATGAAGAATGCTCCATCATCTATCTGTTAACAGTTAGGTTGTTGGACATCTGTGGTACATGGTCCACATAAGCCTATGGTGAACAATCCGGAAACAACCAAATGGTTCCGAAGAAGAAGGAACAATACTCTGATGAGGAGAAAACTTTGAGATTGATGCTAAAGCTCATGGATTCTGGCCATGGCACTGCCTAATGATCTATTCTGGGCTTATGCATCATGAAACTGCTTATGACCTCTGGAAGGCACTGAAAGAACAATTTGGTGGTACTAATGAGGTCTTAGCAAACAATAGGGAAATACTTGCCCAACAATATGAGACATTTGCTCATAGGAAGGTGCGACTCTGACTCAACAGTTTGAGCGTTTTCATGTTTGATCTCTGAGCTGAAAATGGTCAAACATGAATACACTAATAGCCAGATGAACCACAGATTCCTTAATCACACTTGAGAGATGGGACACATATACAATTGTCCTACGCTCTAATGCAAATCTGGATAGCCTATCTCTCACCACTTCATGGGAACTGCTTACATTTGAAAGAGAGAGATAGAGCAGAAAAGGAAACTACATCATCAGAAAGCTCCTGAAGACTTGTCCAGGGAACACTGCCTTGGTCGGTCATGAGTCAGAATATGCTTCATCAGAAGTATTATGATGAGCATATAGATTTTCTCTTCAAACAGTTCTGATCATGCATTTGTGAGTGTTGATAGTCAGTCAGGCGGTAATGTGACAATTTGTGCATCATTATGGATGATTTGAAAGGTATACTGATGATGACTTAGAAGAGATGATATTCTGAGCCAGATGGCCTTGAGTAATATCAGATTCAGAAGGTCTACAAGAGAACTGGTAGGAAATTCCCTGGACTCTCTGCAAAACCAAAGTTGGTTTTGACAAGAGTAGTGAAGTAGCCAAATGCACAGGCTTGGCACTTGGCAAAGAGAGTGTAGTATCATCTGGTCTACTCCTCTGCACCCTTAGACTTTCCAAGTAATATTCGAACACAACAAGGGCAAACATCCTACTAAGTTTCTGGTCTCTAGCACAACCTCTATCTCCCTGCATATTTGTCCCTCAGGGTCCAATGCATATATCCATATCCCTGCTAGGTACTGCCACAAACCGTCAGTTTGTTAGGATCAGTGATCTATGTTTGATTGATTGACGTATTGCAGCGGAATTCAAACAATGAATTAGTCGATTCACAAGAACAAAACGATATTCAATGAAGAACAAACGGTTATAGAGAGAGAATATCTGCAAATATATTTCATTCAATATTCGCTTTCGTGGTAACAGAATGTCACATTATGATTAGGTCGACACCTCTTATATAAGAGATGTGACGTCTGCTGATGTCACTTGATAGTGACATCTAACAGATTTATTACAACTGAAACACAACTACTGAAGATGTCAAAACAGCTGACATCTTCTTACAAAAAGTTCTAAGTGTTATCAGTTGTTATAACTACTGAAAAATATAAAACTACTGAAACTACAACGACTGAAGAACAAGCTCTTCAGTCGTTTTACAAAACTACTGAAACTAAAATATAAAACTACTGATATCACAACTACTGAAGAAGTACTCTTCAGCAGTTGTGACAAACTACTGAAACTTCAGTACTTGATCTTCAGACTTGAACTTCAGATGTTTCATCAGCTGATGACTTCAGTAGATATCATCAGCTGATGTCTTCAGTCTTTGTCTTCAGACTTTGTACATCAGTTGTTGATCTTCAGCACTTGTAAACTCTTCAGCTGTTGTACTTCAGTACTTTGGTCTTTCAGCTTCAGCACTTGTGTTCTTCAGCTGTTCAGCTTCAGTACTTGTGTTCTTCAGCTGTTGTACTTCAGCACTTTAGTTCTTCAGCTGTTGAAGTCTTCAGCACTTGATCTTCAGCTGTTGAAGTCTTCAGCACTTGTCTGTCAAACTGCTGATGAAGCTTTCAGCAGTTGTTGTGATACCATGTGGGACTTAGAGGTTTTCTGATCTTGGCTCATTGGTTCTTTTGGTCCAACAAACTCCCCCTGAACCAATGCAGCCAAAACCTCTAATTTATTTATTATCCCACTTATTGTTGGCAAAAGGTTGGTCTTTTTCCTTCTTGATCAGTAGAGAAGATGACCCATATAAGCTCCGGCTGGGAAGAAGTCTCTGATATTTGTTTGGCAAGATATGAATGGGAACTCTGTTTTGGGGAACTGGACACAGAGTTGTTATCCCATTCATGAGATCTACTTCCCGTGTATGAGCCTGTAGGATTCTCTGGTGTAGGCTCTGAGAACATGATTTGTTCTTCCATGGTCAGGTTCTCGGCTTCACCATCAAACAATCCTTCTCGCCCATACAGCTCTGAGATGTACTTGGCCTGTTTGCCGTTTTGAGCTCAACAGTTGTAATTTGTCTATATGCAAACTCATCAGGATGATTCCCTTCGAGTAGCAGACTTAGCTCATTCTGTTTGAAGTTCTCAAGCCTCTTGTAGACTAACCCCTTTTTGATAATCCTGTTCTCTAGCATCTCTGGGGTGGTTGTTTAGTCTCGTAGGCCTTCTTGAAATCTTCGACAATCTCCCAGGGTGATACTACAAGGGCCACTGTGATCTCTTCATCTACGATCCTCTTGACTTGACCCTTGTATCTCGAAGGAATGTCTTTCTTTACAATCCTGTGAGCCACCCTCGGATCAGGCCATACTCTCACCCTTTCCTTCTGATATTGAAATGTGTTGGCGAGAGTGTACAATCTCAGAGCTTCTTTCTTCATGCTGATAATTGATGAGGAGGCAGCATAGGTTTTGTCAATGCTTTTCAGCATTTCATCATCATGAAGCTTTTGCTGCTCCTCTTCTTCAATTTTTACTCTCACAACATCCATCTGTGAGGTGGGAGTGATGGGCATAGGTTTGGCTTTCGCCAGTGTTAGGACTGCAGACAGAGGCATCCTATCTTCTTCCACATCATCCTCTTCTTCTTCTTCTTCTAGCCTCAACACCCTTCTCTTCTTCTTCTTAGGTGCATCATCGGCTGTTGGTTTAGATGGTGAGGGAGTTGTTTTTTGGGTTGTGATTGTGGTTGTTTGGATTTGGGCTTGAGATTGGTTTGGAGATTTGAGGGGTAGGCTGTGTTTGAGTGGGTGGAAGGGAAGGTTGTTCCAGCATCTTTGTAGTAAGTTTAGCCTTTGTAAGTTTTGCCATTTCAAAACCTTTTACCAGCCCCAGCCTCATCAAGGGCTTCAATGATAATCCCCTTGTGGAATTGCTCAGACAGACAGATTCTGGTGGCTATAGCCAGAATACTGTCTCTGGTCCACGCGCGAATCTCCATCAAAGATCTTCCTAAGTATTTGGCAATGAACGGATCATGATCTCCAATCTCTCTTTTTCAAGTGCATCATACCCAGCCCATCGGGTTTGAATCTCTTGCACTTCCAACCTCCTGATCTCACTATCCAATGTGGCTGTATCAAACCCTTGCCTGAAGAGTTGCTCAATGATTTTATCCATGGATCGGCTGTGTGTATCATCAGCATCTTTTACCAGCTCTTCCAAGGATTTCTTCAGCAGTAGGTTGATCATCAGCACTTTTCTTTCGTTTATAAGTGATCAGTGGTTGCTTTTCTTTCTCTCCTCTTGGGCTTGCTTGGGCCTTCTCTTCCTCTGTTCTTTTCTCTTCTTTTCTTTCACTGCAGTACTCTCCCCCTTTTTGGATGCATTGGAGGTAGGGGTTTGTACCGCAGAAAGTGTCTTTTGCACAGCAGCATCAATCAAGGTTGTAAAGTTGAGGAAAGCCTCTCATCAATGGCTTTAGTCACAATGTCAGTGATTATGGGTGTGATGAGAGGGAGGGAATTTTGAAGTACAACAACTATTTGCTCAGGAGGGTTCTGTTCCTGAGAAATAGTGCCTGAAGCAGAGGCAGGTGGCTGAGTTTGGAGTGGCTCAGTGTTTGGGGAACCTTCAACTGAAGGTGCCATCTGTGGGTTGGTGGAGGCAGATGGTCTTTCTCCTTGTGAGAGTTGGTCAAGTAGGTTTTGCAGCCTACTGACTTCCTCCTCAAGGATTGTGTTCTGGGCAAGAACATCGTAGAAAAAGCCCAGGTCATCATCAGCCGAAGCTGAATCACCTGACCTCCTGCTTGGAGCAGGATGTACATGCACTGGGTGTAGACCAGTTGTTGCATGTGCCCCTTTTTCTTGGTACTGGGGACTTCCAGCCTCAGGACTATGTCCATCATCAGCTGTTGCCTCTAGTGAGGTCTTAGCAATGTTACCAGCCTCATTCTGATCATGTGCTGATTCAGAAGAGGTGGCAGCCTCACTAGATATTCTAATCTCCTTATCTACACCAGGAGATAGAAGTGGTAAACCCCTGTGCTGTGGGTTCTCAATTGCACTGTGTTCCTCCCCCAATGGTAGAGGTGTTCCCAGTAGTAAGTGGTTTCTGGGGAGGGGGTGAGGAGTGCAGTTGAGTCAGCACTTGTGCAACTATTAAAGTTGGGCTGTGAGGGGCGGTTGCATGGGGTGAAGGGATAGAAGCAGTGTGCACCTGGGGAGGTTGGTGCTCTTCAATGGCAATCCCCTCAAGTGAGGAAGATCCAGATGTGTAGGTACCCCTTGTGTGGTTGCTGCAGGCTCCTGTTGAGAGGAATCCTGAGCGGCTATGGCTGGAAGAGTCCTTATATCCACTAGGGGGTTTGGACCAGTGGATATCTCCTGCGTTTGTGTTGCAGGGGCATCCTCAGGGGACTCATTCCCTGAGTAGCCGTTTTGGGTTTCTTTTTGGTGGGTTTGGTGGGGACTTTTGATTTGGAGGTGGTGGCTGTGGGTTCCAGCTGCGTGGGTTTGCGCAGCTTGGCAGCCAATTAGTGTCTGGTCAGAGTTGTGCCGGGAGTATACTTCCGGCAGAACAGCCGTAGCAGGGACTCCCAGGCCAACAAGTCCCTCAGCATTAAGCTGGTTTGTAATGATGGCCATTATGAACCGTGGATATAGTATCCAACGGTTAGCAGTTAGTTTTTGAGCCATATCCTTGAGCTCCGAAAATATTATTTCTGAAAAGTTTAACGGTTGTTGCTCAAGAATAGAATACATTACCTGCTGCCACTTTGTCGACATTTGATCCCAAGACGAAGTCTTAGGAGCCAAACATACATTCACCATGTGAAAAATTAGGCGTTCAGCGTCATGGAAGTGTTTCTTCATGATAGTGGAGGCACTAGATTGCCCTGATATCCATGTTGGGCAAAGGATAGATCTTAGTGCCCTTGGGATATCCAGCAGGAGAAATGGCATCATCCAGATGGAGAATTTGGCGATTATTGCAGGAGTGATGACCACTTCTTTGTTGTTGACGACCGACTGGAGAGATGGTGTGTTGTTCTCCCCAGTGGTAATGGTGACGTTCATCCAAAACTGTTGGAGGGATTCGGCATGTAGTATGGGATTCAGAAGAAATGCGTTTTGTATTGGGACTGAACCATAAGATCGATAGCAGTATCGAACTTAGCCCAGACAGGCGATTTAGTAAGGTAGGCAACACAGTTGTGTCGCGGTTTAATTTGCATGGACGCCATTGAGAAGAGAGAAGTTTTGGAGAGAACGTTAGGTTTGAAGAAGATGAAGCTTTGAAGGATTAGGTCAGGGATATATAGGGTACGGGTAAGAAAACGACTGAAGGATGTGGTGTTAGTCATCAGTAGTTTTAAACGACTGTTGACATGGTATTATCCTTTCAGACGTTGAAACAGCTGAAGTCGTGGTGTTAGGCATCAGGTTAGAAAACTACTGAAACCGTGGTTTTGACTTCAGATGATTGAAACAACTGAGGACTGGTGTTTGTCATCAGTAGTTGTGAAACTACTGAAGACAGTGGTTTTGTCATCAGTTGTTGTAAACAACTGAAGACTTGGTATTAGTCATCAGTAGTTATAAAACTACTGAAGACATGGTTTTGCTTCAGTTGTTTAGAATGAAACAGCAGTTGTTGAAAGTTCTCTTCAGTAGTTGTCGTCAATTCATAGCCTTTCAGCGTGTTTCATGCTGTCCTCAACACTTATCATCTTTTGCATCTGATTTTCAGGTGTTTCATAGGACATCAGTACTTATCTGTTTACTGATTTCAGTAGTTGTAACTACATCAGTAGTTTTAACTACATCAGTAGTTTGGAACAGATAAAGTACTTCAGTACTTGTGAGGCATTTAGCCATCAGTAGTTATAAAAACTACTGAAGGGAAAAGGACTCATCAGTACTTATATGTGACATGGGTACCAATGATCACCAGTAATTACTACTGAAATCATCAGTAGTTGTCACTTATTCTAGCTGCAGCATACCAAGCCTTAACACAGGTTTTGGAAAGTAGAACTATCCAAAGGCTTAGTAAAAATATCTGCAAGCTCATCAGCACTAGGCACAAACTTAGGATCAATCAGACCTTTTTCAAAACAATCCCGAATAAAATGATGTCTGATCTCTATATGTTTGGTCCTAGAGTGCTGGACTGGATTTTTGACAATACACAGAGCTGAAGCACTATCCATTAACAATGGAGTCTTAGTCTCTGTAATGCCATAATCCAGAAGTTGGTTCTGAAGCCAGAGTACCTGAGAGGTGCAACTTGCAGCAGCAATGTACTCGGCCTCAGCAGTTGATGTAGCAACAGATGTTTGTTTCTTACTCTGCCAAGAAATCAAACAGTTGCCTAGGAATTGACAACCACCAGAAGTTGACTTTCTAGTTAACTTGCACCCTGCATAGTCACTATCTGAAAAAGCAACTAATTTGCAAGAGTGTCCAGTGGAATACCATAAACCCAGAGATTGTGTACCTTGCAAATATCTAAAGATTCTCTTGACTGCAATCAAATGAGACTCTTTAGGAGCAGCCTGAAATCTAGCACAAACACATGTAGCAAACATATATCTGGTCTAGAAGCTGTTAGATACATCAAGGACCCAATCATACATCTGTAAAGCGTTTCATCAACAGCTTTACCTTTCTGATCAGCATCCAGTTGTGTGGTGTTGCACATGGGAGTAGAACAGGGCTTACAGTTTTGTAAATCAAACTTATTCAAAAGATCTTTTGTATATTTTGACTGATGAATAAAGGTTCCATCAGCCTTTTGTTTGATTTGCAAGCCTAGAAAGAACTGTAATTCTCCCATTGCACTCATTTCAAACCTCTTTTTCATTAATGTTGTAAAATCATCACACAACTGGGGATCAGAGGATGCAAAAATAATATCATCAACATAAATCTGAACAAGTAGCTTATGCTGATCCACCTTCTTAATAACAAAGTTTTATCAATGGAGCCTCTAGTGAAATTATTCTTAAGAAGAAAAGTAGAGAGTGTCTCATACCAGGCTCTAGGAGCTTGTTTCAACCCATAAAGAGCCTTATCAAGTTTGTACACCCATTCAGGATGTTTATTATCCTCAAAGCCTGGTGGTTGACACACATAAACTTCTTCCTTTATTTTACCATATAAAAATGCACTTTTAACATCCATTTGAAAAACTTTAAGATTGTGGAATGCAGCATAGGCTAAGAACAATCTGATTGCCTCTAGTCTGGCTACAGGGGCAAAGGTTTCATCATAGTCAATACCTTCTTCTTGTGAAAACCCCTGTACAACCAGTCTAGCCTTGTTCTTAACAATAAGCCCATTTTCATCATTTATGTTTTATTCCTAACACCCATTTAGTGCCTATTGCACACTTACCTGGGGGAAGAGGAACAAGTTCCCACACTTGCTGTTTCTTGAACTGAAGTAGCTCAAGCTGCATAGCTTCAACCCATCCATTGTCTCTCAAAGCAACATGGTAGTTCTTTGGCTCTAGCTGACTGATGAAGAGAGCATAGAAGCAGAAGTTAGACAATTGACTCTGGTTGAAACACCAGCATTGATATCACCAATAATCTGAGACATGGGGTGATTCTTCAGTTCTTGATAAACAATGAGATCTGTGCAAGTGTTTGTAGAACCTTCAGCAGCAGCAGATGTTGATGTAGACTCTTGAAACCAAGAATTTGATGGTAACTCAAAAGATGTAGAGGAAACAGAGATCTCATCAGCATTTGTTGTGGATGGAACTGCTGAAGCTACAGGAACATCAAGTTTAGCAGACACAGGCAGTTGGTCACTAAACTTGAATAGGTGAGTATTGATATTATCATCATCATCATCAATACCACCAGGTGGAAGACATGCTGCAGAAGATGATTTAGCCACAGGATCTGCAACAGCTGGAGGTTGATAAGGAACATATTGCAGTATGTCCAAATCAAACAACTCCACAGGGTTTTGTGGAATCTTGTCCAAAGGAGATTCATTAAACTTCACATGCAAAGTCTCTTCAACTATCTTTGTTCTGCAGTTGAAGACTCTGTATGCCTTGCAAGTAGATGAATAACCAACAAAATACCCAGCATCCACCTTAGGATCAAATTTATGGAGTTGATCCTTTGTGTTGAGAATAAAACAGGGACACCCAAATGCTTTGAAAAATGAAATTAGAGGAGCCAAATGATGGAGAACTTCATATGGAGTCTTCATCAACCTCTGATTTACTAAAACTCTATTCTGCACATAGCAAGCTGTGTTGACAGCTTCAGCCCAAAAGGTCAGTGGCAAACCAGAGTCAGCCAGCATGGACCTTGCAGCTTCAATGAGGGTCCTGTTCTTTCTCTCCACTACTCCATTTTGTTCTGGAGTCCTTGGGATGCTAAACTGCCTTTTGATTCCCTTTGAGAGAGAAGTCATCAAGTGTATGATTCCTGAATTCAGTTCCATTATCACTCCTGATACACTTGACTGGAAGGGAATACTGCTTCTCAATATACAACACAAAGTTAATAACCTTCTGAGCAACCTCATCCTTTGAATGTAGAAAGAAAGTCCATACAAATCTGGAGTAATCATCCACAATTACCAGACAGTATTTCTTCTTTGCCATGCTCATCACTCTCACAGGACCAAATAGATCCATATGCAGTAATTGCAAGCAGGCAGTGGACTTAGGCTCTTCAATAGGAGGGAATGAGACTTTGTGCTGTTTTCCTTTTAAACAAGCAGTGCAGGTTTCATCACAGTGGAACTCCTTTATTGGTAAGCCTCTGACTAAACTATTGTGGATAAGCTGATTCATGTTTTTGAAATTAACATGACCCAGCCTTCTGTGCCACAGTTTAGATTCTTGAGAAGAGGCTTTGGAAAATAGGCAAGGATTGCCTTTGAGATCTATTTTCTTGGAAAGATCTAAGGCATACACTCTTCCTGTCCTGTTGGCTCTCAGGAGAGTGTGATCATCCAACACCTTGTCAATCAAGTGCAAAACTTTGGATGACAGAATCCTACAGTTCTGACTGGTGAAAAGAGCAACATGGCCTTTATCACACATTTGACTGACACTCAAGAGATTGTACTTGAGATTTTCCACATGATTAACATCATCAAATTTGATTTCTCCATTGGAGACAAAGCCATTACCAATGATGTAACCCCTAGCATCATTGCCAAAAGAAACAAATCCCTTCTTTCCTTGAGAGTAGTCATGAAGAAGAGACTGTTCCCAGTCATGTGCATAGATCCCCCACTGTCTACATACCAGATGCTACTTTGGCATGTTGGAGAACCCTGCAATAATAAACAATCAGTTAGTTTTGGAGACCCAAACCTTTTTGGTTTTGGGCCTGGTCTCATCAATAGATGGTAAACTAACAGGTTTATTTGAAACAACAGCCTGAGAGGAAGAAGATGGTGAAGAAGAGGAATCCTTTGGCTTGGATCTCCTTTTCTGTGGTTTCAACATAGGAGCATCTAGTTGGTTAACTCTACCCAACAGATGTTGAACCATCATAACCAGCTGTGTCTGATTTTGTGATAAAGCTTTCAGCTCATCAGACACATTGCCAGTGGAGTTTGATAAGTTCCTATGTTGCACCTTCTTCTTCTGAGCACTCTCAGCTGTCACCTGTTTAACCCCTTCCTTTTTGGATTTCTTTGAGGACTTAAGGGTTACAGGATTTGATGTTGCTGATACAAATGTGGTCTCAAACTCAGTTTTCCTCTTTAATTTCTTCTTTTTGTTTGAGTTTGGAACCTCTTTTGTACAGCAATCATCTGTAAGATGATTGAACAAACCACATACTTCACATGGTTTCTTCTTCATCTTAGGTTGATCATCAACTAAAGAGGGTGAAGCAACTGGAGACTTGCTCTTCAATGCTTTGGAAGCATTGTTTGCTTTCTTGACTGCCTCTTTAGTAGTCTTCAAACTCTTTCTACTGACAGTTTTCTTCTCTTCAGTACTGACAGTAGTTGGAGTTTGAACTTCAGGTGTTAAATCCTGCTCTCTAGTCCTTTCAGGACTTTCAGAATTAACTCCTGAGTTGATCAACTCATTGATCATGTGAGTGTCAGCATTTGAACCATCAACATCAGCTGATAGGTTCAGAGAGGGCTTGATGCTGACTTCTACTTCTGATTGTGCTGTATCAGAAAGTAGATCACATGATGAGATGGATTGGTTTCACTCTCACCAGATTCTACCTCTGCTCTTGGAGTAAAATCTGTAGGTGGAGCAGTGTGATTGTAACCAATGCCAAACTTCACATTGGAAGCAGATTGCTTACTAAGAAGCATTTCAAAACCTTTGCATGATTGTACCCATCTATCACACTCTACCTGGGTAACTGCAAGGGTTTCTTTGAGATCTTTATACTTCTCTAGAAGTATCTCTTCCCTAGCCTTATCATCAGTTATTTGGCATTTCAATTTGTAAATCTCATCATTTTTATCATTAAGCACAGACTCAAATTCAGCTTTGTTTTTGGAATTATTTGTTCTAGCTCAATGTTCTTGTTGATTAAAGCTACATTTGCTTCTCTAATAGATGCAAATGCTGCTATGCATGTGTCAGAACATAATTTGGCTTTTGCCTCAGAGGATACCTGTGATACCTTTGGTGTAGAGGCATTAGAGGATGAAGTATCAGCAGAATCCAAAGCCATAAGAGCTAGATTTCCAAATGGACTGTCACCACCATGTTGACCAGCACCTGAGAACAGTTGTTCATGACCAGACATGTCATCTGGTAAACTGCTCCAGTCAACAACTCCTGGGGTGAAGAAGCTGTGTTGTTGAGGTTGAGTTTGTTGATGAGATTGGGAAGGCTGTGGTTCAGGCAATGCTTGTGGTTGTTGTGCAATTGGAGCTTGAACAGAATTTGGTTGAGGCACATAATAGCAGGGATAAGGATATGACATTTGACCCTGGGGAACAAAGTATGCAGGAGATCTAGGATGTGAATAATGACCAGAACCAGCAGGATGTTGCCCTCTGTTTTGTGGACTAGTACTAGGAAAAGTCACAAAGGGTGCAGAAGAGTTAGATCCAGTTGATCTACACTCTCTTGCAAAGTGTCCTAGCCTTTGGCATTTGTGACACCTCAACTTACTCTTGTCAAAACCAACTTTGGTTTTGCCAGAGAGTCCAGGAAATTTCCTGCCAGTTCTCTTATAGAACTTCTGAGATCTGATATTAATCATGCCATTGGCTCAGAATATCCATCTCTTCTAGATCATCATCAGCTATTCCTTTCAGATCATCCATGATGAAGCATAAATTGTCACTATTACTGCCAGAATGACTCTCAATACCAACAAATGCATGATCAGAACTATTTGAAGAGAAATCAATATGCTCATCATAATTGCTTTCAGATGCAGCATATTCTGACTCATGACCAACCAAGGCAGTATTCCCTGGTACAAAGTCATCAGTGAGCTTTCCTGATGAGGACAGTTTCCTCTTCTGCTCTATCTCTCTTTCAAATGTAAGCAGTTTCCCATGAAGTTGGGTGAGAGATAGGCCATCCAGATTTGCACTGGAGCGTAGGACAATAGTGTATGTGTCCCATCTCTCAGGCAGTGATCTGAGGAATCTGTTGTTCATCTGGCTATTGGTGTATTCCTGTTTCACCATTTTCAGCTCAGATATCAAGCAGGAAAAGCGCTCAAACTGTTGAGTCAGTGTCTCACCCTTTCTATGAGAGAATGTCTCATATTGTTGGGCAAGGATTTCTCTATTGTTTGCTAAGACCTCATCTGTGCCACCGAATTGTTCCTTCAGGGCATTCCAGAGATCATGAGCAGTTTCATGATGCATAAGCCCTGAATAGATTTCATTAGGCAGTGCCATGGCCAGAATTCCATGGGCTTTAGCATCAATCTCAAATAGTTTCCGATCTTCATCAGAGTATTGTTCCTTCTTCTTCGGAACCATTTGATTGGTTTCCGGATTGTTCACCATAGGCTTATGTGGTCCATGTACCACAGATGTCCAACAACCTGAACTGTTAACAGACAGGTGATGAAGCATTCTTCGTTGCCATATGTTATACTCGGTCCTAACCAGCATCGGAGGCTTGGTTGAGGAACCGGTATTGTGAGGATCATTAGAAGGAGTCGTCATCTCGATTCAATCAAATTCGGTTAAGCTAAAACAGATTTAGAACAAAAACGCAACAACCAATTGAACCAGAAGATCTCAAAATAAATGAACGAAAGCGGCAGAAATTCAATAATCTATAACCAGTTCTTGCAATACGCTAATTCAATCAACACAGAAATCAATTAGCAGTTTCAATGATCAATTGTTAGATCGATCAATGATTAACCATGCTCTGATACCACTTGTTAGGATCAGTGATCTATGTTTGATTGATTGAGAGTATTGCAGCGGAATTCAAACAATGAATTAGTCGATTCACAAGAACAAAACGATATTCAATGAAGAACAAGACGGTTATAGAGAGAGAGAATATCTGCAAATATATTTCATTCAATATTCGCTTTCGTGGTAACAGAATGTCACAATTATGATTAGGTCGACACCTCTTATATAAGAGATGTGACGTCTGCTGATGTCACTTGATAGTGACATCTAACAGATTTATTACAACTGAAACACAACTACTGAAGATGTCAAAACAGCTGACATCTTCTTACAAAAAGTTCTAAGTGTTATCAGTTGTTATAACTACTGAAAAATATAAAACTACTGAAACTACAACGACTGAAGAACAAGCTCTTCAGTCGTTTTACAAAACTACTGAAACTAGAAATATAAAACTACTGATATCACAACTACTGAAGAAGTACTCTTCAGCAGTTGTGACAACTACTGACGCTTCAGTACTTGATCTTCAGACTTTGACCTTCAGATGTTTCATCAGCTGATGACTTCAGTAGATATCATCAGCTGATGTCTTCAGTCTTTGTCTTCAGACTTTGTACATCAGTTGTTGATCTTCAGCACTTGTAAACTCTTCAGCTGTTGTACTTCAGTACTTTGGTCTTTCAGCTTCAGCACTTGTGTTCTTCAGCTGTTCAGCTTCAGTACTTGTGTTCTTCAGCTGTTGTACTTCAGCACTTTAGTTCTTCAGCTGTTGAAGTCTTCAGCACTTGATCTTCAGCTGTTGAAGTCTTCAGCACTTGTCAAACTGCTGATGAAGCTTTCAGCTTGTTGTGATACCATGTGGGACTTAGAGGTTTTCTGATCTTGGCTCATTGGTTCTTTGGTCCAACAAAGTTCAAGTACCCATTGCCAAAACCACCACCAGCTCTATTCCTGAGCTCTACCTTCCTATCCCAATCACAATATCAACCTCACACCAACACAGCTTTTTTCACCCCAGGGTTGTTGACTGGAGCATTTTCCAGTGATAGTGTCTGGTCATGAACAACTGTTTTCTTGCGCTGGTCAACTTGGTGTGACATCCTTTTGGAAACCTTGCTCTTATGGCCTTTAGTTTACTGATACCTCATCCTCTAATGCCTCCACACCACAGGTTCACAGGTGTATCCTCTGAGGCCAAAGCCAAGCTATGTCTAAAAACTGCATAGCCGCATTTGCATCTATTAGAGAAGCAAGGTAGCTTTATTAACAAGAACCTTGAGCTAGAACAAATCATATCCAAATAAAGCTGAATTTGAGTCCGTGCTTATGATAAGAATGATGAGATTTACAAACTTAAATTCCAATCCTGATGATAAGGCTAGGGGAGGTACTTCTAGAGAAGTCCGAGACCCTCAAAGAAACACTTTCACTACCCAGGTAGAGTGTGATCGATAGGTACATTCCTGCAAGGGTGTTGAAATGCTTCTCAGTAGCAGTCTGCTTCCAATATGAAGTTTGGCATTGGTTTATATCTGCTGCTCCTCCTACAGATTTTACTCCCAGAGCAGAGGTAGAATCTGATGGAAAAGCAATAACCAATCTTTTCGTCATGTGATCTACTATCTGATACAGCACCATTAGAGGTGGAGTCAGCATTAATGCCTCCCAAAACCTATCAGCTGATGTTGATGGTTCAATGCTGACACTCACATGATCAAAAGGTTGATCACTCCAGGTGGTGTTTCACAAAGTACTGAAAGTACTAAAGAGCATGTCATAACACCTGGAGAACAAACCCAAACTACTGCATGTACTAAAGGAAAGAAAACTGCCAGTAGAAGGGTGAGAAAACTAGTGAAGAAGATATCAAGAAAGCATGTACTGCAGGAAGAAAACTGCTAGTACTGGTCGCAAACTGATGAAGAATAAGTCTTCAGTAGTTTCATCTTCTTCAGCAAGTGATCAATTTAAGATGAAGAAATCCATGTGAATATGTGGCTTATTCAATCATCTTACTGATGATTGCTGGTATAAAAAGGGCTCCAAACTCAAACACAATGAGAACATTAAAAAGAAAATGGATAAAATGAAAACTGAGTTTGAAACCAAGTTTGTACTAGCAACATCAAAACCTGTAACCCAAAATCCAAAAGAAATCCAAAAAGGAAGGGGTTAATCAGGCAACAGCTGAGGTTGGCTCAAAGGGAGATGGTACAACAAAGGAATCCATCAACCTCACGCACTAATGTGTCTGATGAGCTAAAGGCTTTATCACAGAATCAGACACTTTGTTATGATGGTTCAACACTATTAGGGAGAGTCAACCAATTAAATGCTCCTGTGCTGAAACCACAGAGAAAAATCCATGCCAAAGGATTCTCCTTCTTCACCATCTCCATCCCCTCAGGCTGTTCTTCATTGCAAATCTGTTAGTTTACCATCTGTTGATGTGAACAGACCCAAAACCAAAAGGTTGTGGGTCTCAAAAACTTACTAATTTATTATGTTTACAGGTTCTGCAGCATGCCAAAGTAGCATCTGGTATGTAGACAGTAGAGGATCTATGCATATGACAGGGAATAGCTCTCTTCTTCATGATTACTCTCAGGAAAGAAGGGGTTTGTTTTTTTTGGCAATGATGCTAAGGGTTACACATCATTGGCAAAGGCTTTGTCTCCAATGGGAAATAGGTTTGATGATGTTACCATGTGGAGAATCTCAAGTACAATCTCTTGAGTGTCAGTCAAATGTGTGATAAAGGCCATGTTGCTCTTTTCATCAGTCAGAACTGCAGGATTCTGTCATCCAAAGTTCTGAGTTTGATTGATAACGTGTTGGATGATCACACTCTCCTGAGGCCAACATGACAGGAAGAGTGTATGCCTTAGCTCCAGTAGTTCCATCCACAACAAATGCTGATGAGATCTCTGATTCCTCTACATATTTTGATTTGCCATCTCATTCTTGGTTTCAAGAGTCTGCATCACCATCTATTGCTTCTGAAGGTCCTACAAACACTTGCATAGATCTCTTTGTTTATCAGGAGCTGAAGAATCACCCAATGTCTCAAATCATTGGTGATATCAATGCTGGAGTTTCAACAAGAAGTCAATTGTCCATTTCTGCTTCTATGCTCTCTTCATTAGTCAGCAAGAGCCAAAGAACTATCACATTGCTTTAAGGGACAATGGATGGGTTGAAGCCATGCAGCTTGAGCTACTTTAGTTCAACAAGCAGCAAGTGTGGGAACTAGTTCCTCTACCCCCAGGTAAGTGTGCAATAGGCACTAAATGGGTGTTTAGGAATAAAACAGATGAAAATGGGCTTATTGTTAAGAACAAGGCCAGACTGGTTGTTCAGGGGTTTGCACAGGAAGAAGGTATTGATTATGATGAAACCTTTGCTCCTGTAGCCAGATTGGAGGCAATTAGATTGTTCTTAGCCTAAGTTGTATTCCACAATTTTAAAGTTTTTCAAATGGATGTTAAAAGTGCATTTTTATATGGTAAAATAAAAGAAGAGGTTTTGTGTGTCAACCACCAAGTTTTGAGGATAATAAACATCCAGATTGGGTATACAAGCTTGATAAGGCTCTTTATGGGTTGAAACAAGCTCCTAGAGCCTGGTATGAGACATTATCAAATTTTCTTCTTCAAAATAATTTCACTAGAGGCTCCATAGATAAAACTTTGTTCATTAAGAAGGTGGATCAGCATAAGCTACTTGTTCAAATTTATGTTGATGATATTATTTTTGCATCTTCTGATCCCCAGTTGTGTGATGATTTTACCAATTTAATGCAAAAGAAGTTTGAAATGAGTGCAATGGGAGAATTACAGTTCTTTCTAGGATTGCAAATCAAACAAAAGGCTGATGGGACTTTCATTCATCAGTCTAAACATACAAAAGATCTTTGAATAAGTTTGATTTACAAAACTGTAAGCCCTGTTCTACTCCCATGTGCCACACCACTCAAATGGATGCAGATCAGAAAGGTAAAACTATTGATGAAACACTTTACAAATGTATGATTAGGTCCTTGATGTACTTAACAGCTTCTAGACTAGATATCATGTTTGCAACTTGTGTTTGTGCTAGATTTCAGGCTGCTCCTAAAGAGTCTCATTTGATTGCAGTCAAGAGGATCTTTAGATATCTGCAAGGTACACAATCTCTAGGTTTATGGTATTCCACTGGACACTCTTGCAAATTAGTTGCTTTTTCTGATAGTGACTATGCAGGGTGTAAGTTAACCAGAAAGTCAACTTCTGGTGGATGTCAATTCCTAGGCAACTGTTTGATTTCTTAGCAGAGTAAGAAACAAACATCTGTTGCTACATCCACTGCTGAAGCAGAATACATTGCTGCTGCAAGTTGTACATCTCAGGTACTCTGGCTTCAGAACCAACTTTTGGATTATGGCATTATAGAGACTAAGACTCCATTATTAATGGACAGTGCTTCAGCTCTTTGCATTGTCAAGATCCTGTCCAGCATTCTAGGACCAAACATATAGAGATCAGACACCATTTTATTAGGGACTGTTTTGAAAAAGGTCTGATTGATCCAAAGTTTGTGCCTAGTGCTGATAAGCTTGCAGACATTTTTACTAAGCCTTTGGATAGTTCAACTTTCCAAAACCTAGTGTTAAGGCTTGGTATGTTGCAGCTAGAATAAGTGACAACTACTGATGATCTTAGTAAACAAGTACTGATGATCATTAGTAAACATGTCACAAATAAGTACTGATTCTGTTACAAACTACTGATGTAGTTATAACTACTGATGTTAGTAAAAGCAGACATGTACCGATGTCCTATGAAATACTGAAAACAACTAAAAAGTCTGATGAGTAAGTGTTGAGGACAGTATGAAACAGCTGAAAAGCTAAGAATTGACGAAAACTACTGATGGGAATTTTCTCTTCAGTCGTTTTACAACTGTTGTTTCATCTTAAACAACTGAAGCAAAACCATGTCTTCAGTAGTTTTACAACTACTGATGACTAACGCCAAGTCTTCAGTCGTTTACAACAACTGATGACAAAACTAATTCTTTGTAGTTTCACAACTACTGATGACTAACACCAAGTCTTCAGTCGTTTACATCAACTGATGACAAAACCATGTCTTCAGTAGTTTCACAACTACTGATCACTAACACCAAGTCCTCAGTTGTTTCCAACATCTGAAGTCAAAACCATGGTTTTCAGTAGTTTTATAACTGCTGATGCCTAAAACCAAGACTTCAGTTGTTTCAACCTCTGAAGGTTAATACCACGTCATCAGTCGTTTAAAACTACTGATGATTAACACCAAACCCTTCAGTTGTTTTATAACCCATACCCTATAAATACCTAATCCTACAGAGCTTCATTATCTCAAACCTAACGTTCAAAACTCCGAACCTTTCTCACATTAATGGCGACCATGCACTTAAACCAAGACACAACTATTTTGCCTACCTTACCAAATCACCCTTTGGATGAAGTTTGATAATGCCATTGATCTAATGGTCCATTCTCCATACAAAACGGCCTTCCTTATCAATCCTACCATTTATGCCGAATCCCTAAATCAGTTCTGGACGAACGTCACCCTTACCACTGGGAGAATGACACCGAGTCTCTCCAGTCGTTCGTCAACTACCGTAAGGTGGTCATCACTCCGACAATCATTCGGAAAACCTTACAACTAGATGATGCCACCTTCCCCGCTGGATATTCAAAGGGCACCACTGATCTATCCTTTGCCCATCATGGATACCAGGGTACCCTCAACGCTTCTACCATCCTAAAGAAGCATTTCCATGACGCTGAACGCCATTTTTCATATGGTGAATGTCTGCCTAGCCCCTAAGACTTCTTCTTGGGATCAAATGTCAACCAGGTGGCAGCAGGTATTCTTCTCTATCCTTGAGCAACAAAACTTAAATTTTTCTGAAATAATATTTCTTGAACTTAAGGATATGGCCTCAAACCTATTGCTAACCGATGGATATTATACACGGTCATAATGGCCATTATAGAGAACCAGCTGAAAGCTGAGGGACTTGTTGGCCTTGGAGTCCCTGCCATGGCTGTATTGCCTGAGGTATACTCCAGGCACAACTCAGACTAGTCACTCAAACAGGCTGCCAAGCTGCGAAAACCACGCAGCTGGAACCCACAGCCACCACCTCCAAATCCAAGTCCCCACCAAACCCAAACACAAGAAACCAAAAAGGCTTCTTAGGGAGATGAGTCCCCTGAGGATGCCCTGTACCACAAACACAGGAAATACATACTGGTTATAACCCCTAGTTATGTCCATGACTCAAACTGCTACAACCGCTCAGGCTTCCTCTCAACAGGAGCCTGCAACAACCACATTCGGGGCACCTATACATCTGGAACCTTCCTCATTTGAGGAGGTTGCCATTGAAACGCACCACTCTCCCCGGGTGCATACTGCTTCACACCATCTCCCACTGCAACCGCCCCCAAGTCCTACCATAATAGTTGCAAAAGTGCTGAGTCAGTTGCATTCCTCACCCCCTCCCCAGATACCAATCAAAACTGGGATAGGCTCAACAATTAAGGGGGAGGATCAAAATGCTTCTGATAACCCACAGCACAGGGGTTACACTGTTCCATCTCCAAGTGTAGAAATGGAGATTAGAAATCTGGTGAGGCTGCCACTTCTCTACTTCAGCATATGATCAGGATGCAGTTGGTAACATCCATAAGACCTCACCAGAGGCAACTGCCAATGAAGGACATAGTCCTGAGGCAGGAAGTCCCCAGTACCAAGAACAAGGGGCACATGCTGCTACTAATCTACACTCAGAGCATGTACATCCTGATTCTATCAGGAGGTCAGGTGATTCAGCAAACACTGATGATGACCTGGGCTTCTTCTATGATGTTTTAGCCCAAAATACCATCCTAGAGAATGAGGTAAGCAGACTCAATGAGCTGATTGCCAAAATGTCTCAGGATCTAAGTCCATCTGCCCCAATCCACCAACAGATGGCACTTCCTCTGAAGGTCTCTTATACACAGAGCCACTCCAAAACACTCAGCCACCTGCCTCTACTTCTGGCACTATCTCTTAGGGACAGAACCCCCCTGAGCAAATAGCTGCTATCTTTCAAAATTCCTTACCTCTCATCACACCAATTATCACTGATATAGTGATTAAAACCTTGATGAGAGGCTTCCCTATTTATTCAACCCTTGATAGAGGAAGTTGTGAGCAAACGGCTTTCTGACAATCAAACCCTTGCAACCAATGCAACCAAAAGAGGGAGATTCAGTCAGTGAAAGCAAAACGAAAGAGGATTGAAGATGGGAAAGAGAAAGACAAAGAGATAGAGGTGGAAAATGAGAAGGAGTGGGGTGTAGAGACTGAGAAGGAGAAGGAGAAGGAGCTGAAATGGAGAAAGTGACTGAAAGTACTAAAGACTTTCATGTCACAACAATAAAGGAAGAGTGGAAAGAAGGAGAAGGAGTTGGAGGAAATGGTGAAGGAGGCTGATGCCCAAACAAGCCGATCAATGGATAACATCATTGATCAGCTGTTTAGGCAAGGTCATGACACTGAAAAACTTGACTCAAAAATTAGAAGATTGGAGATTGAAGAAATCCAAGCAAGATGGGCAAGTTACAGTGTGTTGGAAAGGGAAAGGCTGGAAATCATGATCAGGTTCATAGCTAAGTATCTGGAAGATCATTGATTGAAATCAAGTCATGGTCCAGGGACAGCATCTTGGCAATAACCACCAAGATCTGTTCGTCTGAAGTATATACCAAAGGGCTGGTCATTGAAGCCTTGAATGAAGCTGGTGCTGGGAGCAGGACTGAACTGGTCAAACAATCTAAAGCCTCACTTACATCCAAAATGCTAGAACAGCCTGTCAAAATTCCCACACCAAAACCACCACAACCACAACCCACTAAACCAATTCCCTTACCCACAAAACCAATAGCCGATGATGTACCCCAGAAGAGGAAGAGAAGGGTACTGAGGCTAGAAGAGGAGAGAAGAAAGATAATGATGAAGATGAAGACAGGCTGCCAATCTCAGCTGTTATACAGTTGCCTAAGGCCATAAGTCACCCTCCAACAATTACTCCTGAATCTCAAAGGCAAATTGTGAAAGTGAAGTTAGAAGAAGAAGAGCTTCACAAACAAAATGATGAGGAATTGTTGAGAAGAGTCGACAAAGCATATGTTGCCACATCTTCAATCATCAATATGAAGAAACATGCTCAGAGTTATACACTCTCAGACATACCTTTCAATATCTAAAAGAGAGAGTGAGGATTTGGCCTGATCCCAGGGTGTCTCATAGGATTCAAAGAAAAATATTCCACAGAGATACATTGGCCAAGTAAAGAAGATTGTAGATGAAGTGATCTCACTGGCCTTTGTAGTATCACCTTGGGAGATCCTAGATGGCTTCAAGAAAGCCTATAAAGCTAAACTGACCCCACAAAAGATGCTGGAGAATAAAGTGGTGAAAAAGGGGTTAGTGTATAGGAGGCTTGAGGAAGTTAGAAAGAATGAGCTCCAGTTGTTCTTAGAGGGTATTCACCCAGATGAATTCACATATAGAGTCATAAAAACTATGGAGCTAAAAAATGGGAAGCAGGTCAAATACCTCTCTGAGTACTATGGGCCAGAGTCACTCTTTAAAGGAGAAGCAGAAGAGCTTACCATGGAGGAACAAGTAACCTTCCTTGAGGCCTATACAAGAGAGTCTTACAGACTCATAGTTGGGAAGTAGATCTCATGGATGGGGTAACAGCTCTGTGTCCAGTTCCCCAAGATAGAGTTCCCATCCATCCTTTGCCAAACAGAACATTTAGACTTCTTCCCAGGCCTGTGCTTACAAGGGTCACTTCTGAGCTGATCTAGAAGACAAAAAGACCAATCTTTCTGCCATAATAAGTGGGACTTCTTTAATAAGCTTAAAGGTTTTGGCTGCATTGGTTCAGGGGGAGTTTGTTGGACCAAAAGAACCAATGAGCCAGATCAGAAAAACCTTTAAGTCCCACAAGACATCACAACAACTGCTGAAGACTTGATCAGCTGTTTGACAAAGTCTGAAGATCAACAGCTAAAGACTAAAGTACTGAAGACTTCAACAGCTAAAGACCAAAGTCTGAAGATCAACAGCTAAAGATGAAAGTACTGAAGACTTCAACAGCTAAAGACCAAAGTCTGAAGACCAACAGCTGAAGACTAAAGTACTGAAGACTTCAACAGCTGAAGACTAAATTACTGAAGATCAACAGCTGAAGTACAAAGACTGAAGACATCAGCTGAAGACATTAGCTGATGACAACAACTGAAGTTCAAGAAGTCCAAGTACTGAAGCCTTCAGAGTTTGTCACAATAGTTGAAGAAGCATTCTTCAGTTGTTGTGATGGTTTCTTTTCAGTAGTTTTCTTTTCTATTTCAGTACTTGTAAAACGACTGAAGAGCATGTTCTTCAGTCGTTGTTGTTTCAGTATTTTCTTTTAGTAATTGTAGTGATAATTAACACTTGGTATTTTTGTAAGAAGATGTCAGCTGTTTGACATCTTTAGTAGTTGTGTTAACTTTCCGTAGTTAAATAACAGTTAGATGTCACTGTCAATGACATCAGCTGACGTCAGCTTTCCTTATAAAAGGAAAGATGACCTAATTGTAATGGTGCACGAAAGCCAGCCGAAGCGTGTATTGAATGAATATATTCCTTTTGGCTGAAATTCTCTCTCTATAACAAACACTGTTTCATTGATAAATTTCGTGTGTTCTTGTTTAAATTTGTTAATTCGTGAGCTCATTCCGCTGCAAATCCAATCTAATTGATCAAACTAGATGCCGAGATCCTAACATTGAACAACTTAGTTGAGCTTGAGATCACCAACGTGGTCTATACTTACTTGTATTGATCTACCAACACATCATGACTGGTTGAGTAGGATTGAGATTCTCACAGTCAATCAAATATTGTAATCAAGTCAGTGATTTAATGGTGGAAACAAACAATCAAAGAACATTCAATGCAAGAAAATTACTCATAAATGCTTTTGTATTGTATATGTGAAAGTTGATGAATTACAGAGAATAATTACAACAAAAATTCTCTATGTCTATCTGCCGTCACCTCATGTACGAGGTTATATATTCTATTTATAGGCAGACAAGATGCTTTTACAAAATGACTAAACTACCCCTGAACTATTACATCAGAACTAGTCCAAGTCTTCATCCGCATCTTTGCTTGTTCATCCGCATCTTTGCTTGTTCATCCGCATTGACAAATGCGGATGAGTTAACCTATCAGCATTTCTTCACTTGATCATTCGCATTAATATGTTGGTCATCCGCATGGCTAATGCAAATGACAAATACTTATGCGCATGTGTTTGGTCATCCGCATTGACAAATTTGGATGAGCAAAGTCTTGTCCGCATTAACTTTTAGTCTCCGTATTTATCAATGCGAAAAGAACAAATACTTGTCCGTATTTGCTTTATGTCTTCCGCATTGACAAATGCGGAAGACAACCTTTGTTCTTTTCCTTAGCAAAATCTTCATCTGCATTTCTTCTTGGACTTAAAGGTATTCCAAAAAAGCAATCATCAAATCACCATTGAGTTGGCATGTATGATCCTTTCAGGGTGCAACAATACTCCCCTTAAGGATTATACAACCTAGTTTTCTTCAATGTTTGGGAGGTGATTGATGTTGTGAGGATTTTGCTAGGTCTTCTAAAGGTAATAAGAATGCAGCTTTAGTTGGATCCAGGATAGCTTTGATCATGTTCACAGAATCTGTTGCTTCTGACATCCTGTCTCTAGTTAGCACATGTATCTTCATTTTGCTCATGTTGTAGATGGCTTTCATTGGTAACTTCTTTAGTGAAATAGGCTCCCAAATGGAAATTGTAGAAAGACCATCTCTGTGTATCAACAAACTTCCACCCACATCTACCTCAAGTTTCACAATATTCCCAAGTTGCAAGGGTGTCTTCTTTTTCTTTCTTTTATCTCTTTTTATATTGATGCGTTCATAGGCTAATTTCAGTAACTTGATGCACTTTAGGAAGAAGTGCATATCTTGTTCACCCAACTTGTTGTTGATTTCCCTGAAGTGTCTTGTATAGATATAGTGAATGTAAGATTCATCAAGTAGTCTTACTTCATATCCACTAAATAATCTTATTTTAGCACCCTCCTTTCCTCCGCACTTCCTTTCAATCACCATCTCATAAGTTTGTTCATCATAATACACATTTGAGATGGGTGTGGAGGAATGAGTACCAGACACCATTTTCCTTTTTAAAGCTTCTGTTGGTTTCACCTTCAACTCAGGGAACACAACTTTTTCAGCTTGTATGTTATTCTTCTTCTCAAGAGGATTAACAAAACACTTATCTTTCCTCATGCAAATAGTCTATAATGAATTGAAATTATCAGTCCTTTTGAACATTTTGAGTATGTTTTGAAATTCATTTCCTCTGAACATAGCTGAATGATTTATCAGTTCTAGTTGAGCTAGTTAATCATGTATCTCCAGGGCATTTACTAGAGCAGAGTACTCAGTAAAGAATTGCACCAGCCCCGAGATTCTTTTTACCATGTACATGTTCCACATGCTATCATACTTCCAGGAAATTATTTTCTGATCAACTTTGCCTTTGGGAGTAGACACCCCTCTAATTAACTCAGCAGTTGTTAATCCTTCTTGTAGTTTCAACTGAGAGGGTTCTGCAAACCATTCTGGGTATTTGTGGAGAATAGGAGCCAATAGTTCTTGATCTTTCTGATTCAACATCATGTCTTCAGCAGATACTCTATATCTTGGCTTTTTGCTTGATATTTCTTCTTCTAACCTCTTGAGTCTTTCTTTCTTCTCATTAATCATTTGAAGAGTTGCAGTCCTTAATGAGTTAGTTTTCATGTTCCCAATCTTCCTTCTTGTGAACCGTTGGCTTGAAAGATAGTCCTTAATTTCCTTATCTGACATACTATAAGGATCAAGAAATAGTGGTTTAGGAGTTGGGGATGATTTCTTCATAGATGACAGTTTAGGCAGAGGAGCCTTCCTTGTAAAAGATCTTTCATACTTAGTTGTAGTTGATTTCTTCATGGGAGGCCATTTTGGTACAAAATCCTTTTTAATTACTGATTTCTAATACTCAGTTTCAACACTTGGATCCAGCATCTTTTTCACGTTTTCTTCCTCTTCCTTCATTCCTTCATAGGTCATCCCAAAGATTTCATCTAGATCATACCGATGATTGATCAAAAACATAGTTTTTATCATTAAATCATCAGTTTGAGCCTTTGACACCATTTCTTCAACTGATTTTTCAGGTTTCAATGGACTGTCCATATCAACATCCTTTGTAGCATCATAGCCTCTAGTTAACTCTCCTTCTTCTAGATCAATGGTAACAACTTGTTTCTTTAATTGAGCTTCAGCCTGCTTATGTTCTTCAAGAAATTCAGCTATTGCTGTCAGGCTTCTTGGATCATCTTTTGTTTCTTAACACTTTCTTCTTCAACCACTGGTCTTTTACCCTTAGCCTTTTCAGCTTGATATTTTCTCTTTCTTGAGTATGTTTGAAGTTGTGGACTTGAAGTTTCAGCCTTTTCAATCACTTTAGACATTTATTCAGGTGTGGTTTGTTCTTGAACATTAACTTCTATTTCCTCCTTCTCTTTTTCCTTTTCTTTTGTTGTTTCTTTTTCTTTTTCTTTTTCTTTTCACATATTTCTCTTATAATTTATTTATGTTCTTCATTCAGTGACATAGCAGGGACAATCTGCATGCTCAACTCCTTCTCTAATGGAACTAGAGATTGAGGGATGAATACAATAGTTTCAGAAGTGGTCTTTTGGTCTGCAACAAAGTCCCAAAAATCTTCATCTATTGTGAATTGTCCTGAAGAAAAACTATCCATGGCACTAATCAATTCTTCAAATTCATTTTTCTCAGTAAGAGTGGCATGTGTTTTTCCAAAGTAAAGCACCATCTCTAGACTTTGTTCCTCATGCTTTGTTTGACTTGTATCTTCTTCTTGTTCTTCATCATCAGAGACAGAATTGTTCTCATCATTATCAACCTTTTCTTGTTTATCTTTCCTTTCATCAACCATATCACTTCTTTAAATCTTAATTATCAGCTCAATTTCAAAGATCCTTTTAGATTGAGTTTCAACTTGACTTTGGAGGTTTGATATGATTTCAACTTGTTCTTCAATAATATTCTCTTGTTCTTCCATAGCTATGGTTTGAATGGCAAGAGTATCAACATGGCCACTCACTTCTCTCTTGAGTGATTGAGTGCAACTTTTAAGTTTTCAAGTTCATTCTCTTTCTCCTTGTTTTCAGCTTCATGTTTTTCTCTAAGCCCTTTCAACTCCTGCTCCATTTCATCAAGCTCTAGAATTCTGCCATCAATGATTCTAGCTTTCCTATTTAAAATCCTTTCCATCCTTTCCACCTTTTATAGGAGCTCAGATATCAGTTCATCTTTTTCATCAGGCCTGATTACATTGGATTCAGCAAAGCTCTTTGAGGGAGCAGTCTCAGAAGTTGCTTTCGTTACAGGCATTTGAGCATGGTTATCCTCCTCATCTGAAGATGACTTGGATGCTTTAGAACTACTAGTTGAGTCTCCAATTTCAGCAGTGTAATCATGGGTTGGCAAAGGTTGGTATGATGATGTTGGTGATTGATGTGATCGTAATACTGGAGATTGATGAGGTGGTGATATTGGAGAGTGATGATGTGGTGATATTGGAGATGGTTGTGGGGTTGTTTGTGGTGTTGGTAGTGGTGTTGTTTGGGTGGTTGGTTGTGGTGTTGGCTGGTGTTGGTTGTGGTGTTGGTTGTGGTGTTGGTTGTGGTGATGGTTGTAGTGTTGGTTATGGTGTTGGTTGTGGTGTTGGTTGTGGTGATGGTTGTGGTGTTGGTTGTGGTGTTGGTTGTGCTATTGGTTGTGGTGATGGTTGTGGTGTTGGATGTGGTGTTGGTTGTGGTGATGGTGTGGTGTTGGTTGTGGGTTGGTTGTGGTGTTGGTTGTGGTGTTGGTTGTGGTGATGGTTGTGATATTGGTTGTGGTGTTGGTTGTGGTATTGGTTGTGGGATGGTTGTGCAGCAGCTTGTTCTTGTCCTTGAACTTCTTGATTTATCTGCTGAATCATCCATGGAAGAACAGGTGAGTGAGCCCTACTGTAAAAGTTTCTTGGATCCCTCTTTTTAATGTATTTGTAAGATCTTGCATCATAGTAAGGAATATCAAGCATTGGTCCCTCATTAGCAATATCAGGGAATGATTCATTGATCAGTCATTGAATGAATCTTGGATACATCAACAACTTCTATCTTCTCCCTTCTTGAATGTTTGAAATCAGGCCATTGAAAACATAGGCAGACATATTGAATGGCATGTTTGAGCAGAGAGCACAGATAGCTGAGGATGTGGTGACTAGAATATCATTCCATCCTGTCTTTCTCTTGGATAGGTAGTGCTGAAACATGTGAATTAGGAATCTCCAAGGAAGATCAACTAATCCTTTAACAATTTGTTTAGCTTCATATCCTCCTTCATAACCAATCTCAGCAGGTTATTTCATCATCATCCAGCTCTATTAGTGCATTAGCATCATCACCAAAGTGCAAGCATATTCTAACAGTGTCTTTAGTGATGCTTAGAGTATGATCATTGTCAACTCTTCCAACTAGAGTTCTAGCACCATCTTCTTCAATAACTTCAACTGAGCTCCAAAAAGATCGTATGAAGTTCTAATAGATGGTTGGTCTAACAGTAATTTCATAAGCTACCCTTGTAGTAGAGATGAATCTGATCATATCTCTAAGTCCCTCAGCTTCTGGTACATCAGGGTTTAAAAAACCGCTGACATTATGGAGCTTGCTCCATGAAAGATTTACCATGTAATCTACATACAAGACATGTGTGTCAGTTTTAATGAAAACTCATGAGTGTCATTTATCAGTTTAACATTAAAAGGTCACAAATGAACTTTTGACATTACTGTGTCATTGTTGTTACATCAAATGGTGAGTTTGTTGTTCAACAATCAAAGTTTCTATGATTGGACAATTTATTAGATGTTATTTCATTGATTTGTTACACATTTTCTTTGTTCATCATGCTCTGTTTTTACACCAAACATGACTATGAAGATTTTCATGATGAGTAAAATTTCTATTGATTTGCATGTTCATTGAAGTCGAAAAGGTGTATTATATTAAATCAATAGCTTAAGTTTTTGTGTTCTTCATTATCATTCAGTTCATTGTTTGATTTAGGTTTAACAGTCCGACAGTTGGGTCTTGATGAAATTTTTGCAAATTTCACCTTGTTTTTCGATGCAACTATAGGTTAAGAATAAATGACAAGAACAGGTTGAGTGGAATCACACAAAATCTTTGGTTGTTTATGATGAAGATGATCAACTTGGGTGTACTGTGTATTTGTGCTCGTTTCACTATGAAGTCTCTCAAATTTGAAAAGTATTAAATGACCCACTTAAATTCTTTTAAATAGTCAAATAATGCATTTTGAATGATTTTACAAGTTTAAGAGCAAGTTCGGTCACCAATGTATCAAATGCGGAAGGGTAAATTTTTGACTTTTGGTTATCCGCATTTGTTAACTGTAGCAAATACGAAAGACAAAATTTGGACTTTGACTATCCGTATTTGATCACTGTTGTAAATGCGGAAGTTTTGTTACACTTGATTATTCTATGCACATTTGTTCACTGTTGTAAATGCGGAAGAACTAAGTTCATCAGCATTTGTGCATTGTAACAAATGCGGTTGACAAAACTTATTCAGCATTGCTCACTGTAACAAATGTGGTTGAATAAAATTTGTCAGCATTTGCTAACTGTAGCAAATGCGATAGAATAATCCACATTTACTTGATCATCATTCATTCACAAGATATTGATATATAATTCATATGTGCTTGATCACTGAGCATATGAGAGATGTGTATCCACAAATGCGGATAGGTAACACAAATGCGGAAGTGTAAATTTCATCCGTATTTGACAAATGCGGTTGAACACTTGAAAATTATTTTATCATTGACAATATACGGGTAGAACAATTCTTGTTCCGCATAGGTTTTAACACTTCAAAATTTCATGTATACTTGTAATACACTAATGCGGTAGAGTAAAATCATTGTCCGCATTAGTTGCATTTGAAAATATACCGTACCCGCATTGGTTATATATGCATGTTAACTTACTAATACATTAACTTACCCGCACTAACCAATGCACTTAATCATTAATTTGAATGTAATCATGAATGAAATCTCTTATGAAGATTTGTCCTTGATTGATTTTTCTTATGAAGTTGACTATTGAAGTTGTCAATTCTTGCTTGGATTAACTTGTATGTCACAAGTGATACAAGTTTCCTAATTTTGACAGATCTTGGACTTATCATACTTCTAAGAATCTACATAAGCTGAGATATAATGGTATGGCTTTTTGCAACAACACCAAATTCTTTTTGTTTTGTTTTGAAAGTTAAGTTAATAAACAAAAATTTGGACTTACTCAAAATTTTAAATTACTCCCCCTAAAGTTTATATCCACATTTGGATAGAAACTTTATAGATTTAAAAATCCTTTTGAAATTTATTATGCTTATTAATAATGAAGAGAATATCTCTTTTGTTGGGATCATATCAGTCTTACATTACACATGTGCATCCTTATGATTAAATGTACATGTTTATGAACTTGAAGATTGAAGGTATGTTTGTCCTCTTAAACTCATACCAAGTTGATATTTTGATGCAAATGACTTTTATCATGTTTTGGTTGATTTAATTATTCAATGTGTACCTCACACACACAAGCATGGAATGATCAACCATCCTTGTACAATGTATGGTAGAACTTTTTCACAGCTTTTCTTACCGGGTCACTTAAGTTATGAAATCTCATTTTCACTAATCCTCATTGGGATTCTTTTACTTTGACCCTTTTTTCATGATGATCCACATTGGATTCTTTTCACTTCACTTTGGAAGGTGATCAATGATAGGATTCTTTTGTTCATTCACTTGGAATGTATTACTTTTGTTGATTCATCCAATTTTGGATGTGTTCCACATTGGGAATCTTTTGGATGTGTTCCAATTTTGGATGTGTTCCATGTGCAAGTTTGATCAGGTCTTTGCTCAACAAAACGAAGATGGAACATGATGTGGTGAAAGAGATTCATAAAGTATCATTACCTGGTGTGTTTAGGTTACTACACACATATGCATTCAGATAAGCCAATACATACTTGTAATTTGTGATGACTGTTTCATAATTGAATAAGTCTTTAATTCATCACTGGATGTATCTTTTCTTCCAAGTTGATCCTACCAACATATCTGGTAAGTCATTTTAGTCTTTCACATTTTGAAATTAAGCACAGTGAATGATATAACGACTGTAATTATATCATTTCCCTCGGAATTCTTTTCTTCATCAAACTTGATTTCTTTTTGTGGTTCTCTGATGTTTTTAATTATTTTTGATGTTTTTCGTGGTTTTTACTCAAGGTTAATCATGCCAATTGACTGAACCAGGAATTCAAACCTACTAGGTTCGAATGCCTTAGTAAACAAATCATCTAATTGATTTTTAGTTGGTACTTGAATCAATTTAATTAAACCTTTTTCAGCATAGTCTATCAAAAAGTGATATCTAATCTAAATATGTTTTGTTTTTGAGTGTTGAACTGCATTATTAGTTATAAAAACAGCTGCTGTGATGTCAATAAAATTGGCATGTGCAAGAAGTTAAACCATAATCAAGCATCTGGTTTTGAATCCAGAGCACTTGAGAGCAACATGCTCATGCAACAATATACTCAGCTTCTGTAGTGGACACAGATACATTTGTTTGCTTCTTGCATTGCCAAGATACCAGTCTGGGACCAAGAAATTGACAACCGCCAGAGGTGGATTTTCTATTGAAGTTGCATCCTCCATAATCACTGTCTGTGTAGGCATAGAGATTAAATTCTCCTTCCTTTGGATACCATAACCCAAGAGCTGGTTTGCCCTTCAGATATTTGAATATCCTCTTGACTGCATTCACATGTGATTCTTTTGGATCAGCTTGATATCTGGCACACACACAAACACCAAACATTATGTCAGGCCTACTGGCTGTTAGATACATAAGTGAACCGATCATTGATCGATAGTGAGTCTAATCTACTGGTTTGCCTTCATGATCAGGTCCAATATTTACTTTAGTATCCACAGGAGTTCTAATGGACTGACAATCAGCAAAGTGAAATTTCTTCAACATGGTTTCTATATATATTGATTGATTGATGAAGATTCCATCTGCTGTTTGTTGGACTTGCACCCCTAGAAAGAAGGTAAGTTCCCCCATAGCACTCATTTGGAACTTTGAGTGCATAAGGTCTTTAAACTCTTTGCAGAGTTGCTTGTTTGTCGAGCCAAATATAATGTCATCCACATAGATCTAGACTAACAGCATATCTTTTCCTCTTGTCTTCACTTTCTTGGGGCTTGATGAAGACCATACAGAGCTTTGTCAAGCTCATAAACTCTATGAGGGAAATCTAGATCTTCAAAGCCAGGTGGTTGACTCACATAAACCTCCTCAACAATCTTTCCATACAGAAAGGCACACTTTACATCCATTTGATAGACAGTAAATTTCATGGATGCAGAATATGCTAGAAAGATTCTGATTGCTTCTAGTCTAGCAACAGGTGCAAACACTTCGTCATAGTCGATTCCTTCTTCTTGAGTGTATCCCTATACCACTAGTCTTGTTTTGTTTCTGATGATGATCCCTCTATCATCAGTCTTGTTCCTGTACAGCCATCTGGTACCGATAGGGTATTGTCCTTCGGGAAGATCTACCAATTGCCATACATCTTGCTTCTTGAATTGTAGCAATTCTTCCTGCATTGCTTCAATCCAGCTATTGTCTTGAAGTGCCTCTTTGATGTTCTTGGGTACTGTTTGACATAGAAAGCATGAGAACAAACAGGTGTTTGCAATACTGGACTTGCATCTTGTCACCCTCTCATTAAGATCACCAATAATAGTCTCAACTAGATGATTGATGTGTATTCTTGTGGATGGAATGGTGTCACCAGCAATAGTTACATCAATATTGGAGACATTCAGTTCATTATGGTTAGAGGCACACTCATCTAGTACTGTTGTTGAATTATGAAGAGTGTCATACTCTGTTTTAGTACCTGCTTAAGCTTCAGTAGCACTGTGATTGCTTACATCATTTGATGTCCTTTGTGTTTCAACTGGAGGATAGACCTGTTTTTGATTTCTAACTTCGGTTGACAGATCATCTGAATGGGAAGGTACCAGGCTTGGATCTCATTCAGTAGAACACTAAGGTTTTATGATGGTTGTCTGATGGGATCAGCTTGAAGAGGAACATCTTCATTCATGTGTTCATCAAATGTAGGAGGAATCAAGGGAAAATCATCTCTTCTATCTACAGCTGACAAAGTATCATTTGAATGTAGATTTCCTGCATTAGATAAGTGAAATTGATCAAATGACTTTGTAAATGTGTCAATATCAAACACCCAGTCGGGACCATTTGTAGATTTGAAAACGAATGTTCCTTGAATTGAACATTTGTTGATTCATCAATAATGTTCAATCTAGGATTGAACACTCTATAAGCCTTTGAAACAGAAGAATAAGCTACAAAGAATCCTTCATCAGACTTGGATGAAAATTTTCCCAAATAGTCTTGGGTGTTTAATATTGAGACAGGACTACCAAATGATTTGAGGAATCCAATAAATGATTTCCTATGAAAGAGCAGTCCATAAGGTGTCATGTTACTTTCTTTAACAATCAGAGTTCAATTTTGTACAAAGCATGATGTGTTAACTGCTTCTGCCCAGAAGGTGATTGGCAGTTTTGCATCGGCTAGCATCGTTCTTGCTGCTTCAATCAGTGTTCTATTTCACTGTTTAGCTACCCTATTTTTTAGGAGTTCTAGCTGCACTGAATTGATGAGCAATGCCTTTGGTTGTACAAAAGGAACTCATACTTTCATTTTTGAACTCGGTACCATTATCACTTCTTATTATTTTGACCTTAAGATCAAGTTAATTTTCAATTTTAGTGATAAATTCTTGTATGATTTGGGATGATCAGTTTTATGAAGTATGAAGAACACCCATGTGAATCGTGAAAAGTCATCAATAATCACTAAACAATACTGTTTCTTTCCCATACTCATTACATGAGTTGGTCCAAATAGATCCATGTGAAGTAGCTTCAATGGAGTATTGTTAGTGTTCACAAGCTTGGTTTTGTGAGACGATTTGTGTTGTTTTCCTTTGAGGCACGCTGAACATTGATCAATAAAATTAAATTCTTTTTGAGGAAGACCAATGACATGGTTTCCTTTGACCAACTTGTTCATATTTTTAAAGTGTGTGTGCCCCAAATGTGTATGCCAAACCTATGACTCATCAAACGATGCTTTAGACAAAAGACATTTTTTTAGGTGATGCAGAACACATGTTTAAGACATATGTATTATTCTTCCTTGGTGTCTTTTTTAGGTGACTTAGATCTATCAAACAACCACAACCTATATAGTTAGTTCAATAAGCGTTAATACACAATAATCAATGAAATATTAAACATTTTAAGCATAAACCACACATTGTATTTCATTTAAACCATCCAGTTACATATATGTAAGACATGAAAGACTTTTTACATTAAGCTCATAAACTAGGTACATATGTATCTACATCGAGATCTCATTGATGTTTGTATAGGCAAACTCACGCTTAGAGTAGACAAAGAGGAAGTAACTTTCGATATAGGCCAATCCATGAAACACCCACAACATCATGATGACTCGCTCTATTACGTTGATACTTGCGATTCGATCATAAGCTTTCATTTGAAGAAAACTCTTCAAAATGAAGCTTGCAACACTCAATTAATAGAGGTCCAAATCACTGAACCCATCTGTGAGAACCAAATCATTCTAGAACTTGAAGTTGATGAAACATCATTTCATCAAGAAGCATTTGAGATCATTGAGCAAGATCTAGAACCGAAAGCCAAACCTTCTATCGAAGACCCTCCAGATTTAGAGCTCAAAGAATGTTGGACCAAAAGAACCAATGAGCCAAGATCAGAAAATCTCTAAGTCCCACACGGTATCACAACAACTGCTGAAAGCCTCATCAGTAGTTTGACAAGTGCTGAAGACTTCAACAGCTGAAGATCAAGTGCTGAAGACCTTAACAGCTGAAGAACCAAAGTGCTGAAGTACAACAGCTGAAGAACACAAGTGCTGAAGCTGAAAGACCAAAGTACTGAAGAACAACAGCTGAAGAGTTCACAAGTGCTGAAGATCAACACTGATGTACAAAGTCTGAAGACAAAGACTGAAGACATCAGCTGATGATATCTACTGAAGTCATCAGCTGATGAAACGCCTGAAGGTCAAAGTCTGAAGATCAAGTACTGAAGCCTCAGTAGTTTGTCACAACTGCTGAAGAGTACTTCTTCAGTAGTTGTGATATCAGTAGTTTTATTTTCTTTGTTTCAGTAGTTTTGTAAAACGACTGAAGAGCTTGTTCTTCAGTCGTTGTAGTTTCAGTAGTTTTATATTTTGTACTTAACCTGCTGATATGTTCTTAGTAGTTGTGAACATTTCAGTAGTTTGTTAAGATTTAGTTATTTCTGTATTGGATCTGCCAGTTGTCACTTTCCGTGATAACAGCAGTGACTGTTGCACTCTATATAAGGAGTGACAACCCATTGTAATCATTGAGCGATATGAGCAATTGAATGGAATGATGATTGATTTGATTAGAAATATTCTACATCTATAAACATTCCTAGAAATCAGAAATTCATATTCTCTCCCTATACCGTATGCGATCTTAACGCTTACATATATTGTTTGCTTGCTACAATTTGTCTAATTCGTGTGTGTATTCCGCTGCTTTATATTCTGATACATCAAACTTGTGATCACTGATCCTGTCAAATGGTATCAGAGCAAATAAACCGCGACACAACTGTGTTGCCTACCTCACAAAATCGCCGATCTGGACTAAGTTCGATACTGCTATCGATCTTATGGTTCAGTCCCCATACAACAAGGCATTCCTTCTGAACCCCGTTTTACATGCCGAATCCTTGAACCAATTTTGGATGAACATTACTGTTACAACTGAGGAGAGCCACACGCAATCCCTCCGGTCGGTCGTCAACAACAAAGAAGTAGTGACTACTCCTGCAACAATCCGCAAAATTCTTCAACTGAGTGATGCTACCTCTCCTGCTGGATATCCGAAGGGCACCATAGATCTATCATTTGCTCAGCATGGATATCAAGGTGATCTCAGTGCCACCACCATCATGAAGAAACATTTTAATGACGCTGAGCGCCTGATCTTTCATATGGTCAATGTATGTTTGGCTCCTAAGACATCGTCTTGGGATCAAATGTCCACCAAATGGCAGCAGGTATTGTATTCTATCCTTGAGCAACAACCACTGAATTTTTCAGAATTAATATTTTCAGAGCTCAAAGATATGGCTCAAAAACTAACTGCCAACCGTTGGATACTCTATCCACGGTTCATAATGGCCATTATAATAGACCAGCTTAATGCTGAGGGACTTGTTGGCTTGGGAGTCCCTGCTACGGCTGTTTTGCCAGAAGTATACTCCCGCTCAACTCTGACGGACACTCAAACTGGCTGCCAAGCTGCGAAAACCCACGCAGCTGGAACCCACAGCCACCACCTCCAATCCAATGTCCCCACCAAACCCACCAAAAAGAAACCCAAAATGGCTACTCAGGGAATTGAGTCCCCTGAGGATGCTCCTGCACAACAAACGCAGGATATATCCACTAGTCCAAACCCCCTAGTGGATACCATGACTCCTCCAGCCACAGCCGCTCAGACTTCCTCTCAACAGGAGCCTGCAGCACCCAAGGGGCACCTACTTATCTGGGATCTTCCTCACTTGAGGAGATTGCCATTGAAGAGCACCATCCACCCCAGGTGCACACTGCTTCTACCCCTGTACCCCAAACAACCGCCCCTCACAGCCCAACTTTAATAGTTGCTCAAGTGCTGACTCAATTGCACTCCTCACCCCCTCCCCAGAAACCACTTATTACTGGGAATACCTCTACAATTGAGGGGGAGGAACACAGTGCACCTGAGAACCCACAGCACAGGGGTTTTCCAATTCTATCTCCTGGTGTAGAGAAGGAGCTTAGAATGTCTAGTGAGGCTGCCACCTCCTCTGACTCAGCACATGACCAGAGTGAGGCTGGTAACATTGCTAAGACCTCCCTAGAGGCAACAGCTGATGATGGACATTGTCCTGAGGCTGGAAGTCCCCAGTACCAAGCACAAGGGGCACATGCACCAACTGGTCTACACCCAGCGCATGTAAATCCTGCTCTAAGCAGGAGGTCAGGTGATTCAGTATCAACTGATGATGACCTGAGCTTCTTCTTCGATGTAGTTGCTCAAAACACCATTCTAGAGGATGAGGTTAGCAGACTCAAAGAGCTGCTGGCCAAGATGTCTCAGGATGCAAGTCCATCTGCCACCATCATACACCCACAGATGGCACCTTCCCTTGAAGGTTTCCCAAACACAGAGCCACCCCAAAATCAACCACCCGCCTCTGCTTCAGGCCCTACTTCTCAGGAACAGAACCCTCCTGAGCAAATAGGTGCTATCCTCCGAAACTCCCTCCCTCTCATCACCCCCATAATCACTGATATAGTGATCAAAGCCCTTGATGAGAGGCTTTCCTCAACATTACAGCCCCTGGTAGATGCTGCTGTCCACAAGACTCTTTCTGCGGTACCAACCCCTTCCTCCAATGCAACCAAATAGGGGGAGAGTACTGCAGTGAAAGATAGAAAGAGGAAGAGATCTGAGGAAGAGGAGAAACAAGAAAAGCAACCTCTGCTCACGTACAAGCGAAAGAGAAGTGCTGATGATCATACTGCTGAAGAAAAATCCTTGGAGGAGCTGGTCAAAGAAGCTGACACCACACACAGCCGCTCCATGGATAAAATAATTGACCAACTATTCAGGCAGGGGTTTGACACAGCCACACTGGACAGTGAGATCAGAAGGTTAGAGGTACAAGAGATACAAACCCGATGGGCAGGGTACGATGCTCTTGAGAAAGAGAGGTTGGAAATAATGATCCGATTTATTGCAAAATACTTGGGAAGATCATTAATGGAGATCCGCGCGTGGTCCAGGGACAGCATTCTGGCTATAGCCACCAGAATCTGTCTGTCTGAGCAATTCAACAAAGGGATCATTGTGGAAGCCCTTGATGAGGCTGGGGCTGGCAAAAGGTTAGAGATGGCTAAACTTACAAAAGCAAAATTAACTACAAGGATGCTAGATCAACCTTCCCTTCCACCCACTCAAACAGATCCTATCCCTCAAATCTCCCAACCAACCTCTAAGCCAAAATCCAAACATCCTCTCTCTTCAAAACCAATCCCTTCACCAACCCAACCATCATCCAGTGATGTACCCCGTAGAAGGAGAAGGGTGCTGAGGATGGAAGAAGAAGCAGAAGAAGAGGATGAAGATGACAGTCTGCCACTCTCTGCTATCCATGATCACACCCGACTCTCAAAGGGAAATGGTCAGAGTCAAAATAGAAGAAGAAGAACAGCAGAAACAGCACGATGAGCAACTGTTGAAGATGGTTGACAAGGATTTCCTCAGTCATCATCTATTCAAGCCATGAAAGGGCATGCTCAAAGGCTGTACACTCTCAGACACACCTTTCAGTATCAGAGGGAGAGAGTGAGAGTATGGCCAGACCCCAGGGTGAGTTCTAGAATCCATAAAAGAACTATCCCACACAGATACAACGGCCAAGTACGAAAAACAATAGAATCTACCATCATGTTGGCCGTTGTAGTCTCACCTTGGGAAATCATTGATGAATTCAAGAAAGCTCACCAAGCAAAGAAGACACCTCAAGCCTTACTAGAAAACAAGATGATTAAGAAGGGGTTGTTATACAAAAAGCTTGAAGACATCCAAAAGAATGAGCTCCAGTTACTCCTTGAAGGCAACCATCCGGATGAATTTGTATACAGGGAGGTAACTACGGTGGAGCTGAAAAATGGCAGGACCATGAAGTACTTATCAGAGTACTATGGTCCAGAGTTCTTCTTCGAAGGAGGAGCTGAAGAACTCTCTCAAGAGGAACAAATTGTTCTCCTTGAGGCCTATGTCCGTGAGTCATACAGACTCATTATGGGGAAGTGAATCTCATGAATGGGATAACAACTCTGTGTCCAGTTCCCCAAAACAGAGTTCCCATTCATACTCTGCCAAACAAATATTTGAGGTTCTTCCCAGGCCGGAGCGTACATGGGTCATCTTCTCTACTGATCAAGAAGGAAAAAGACCAACATTTTTGCCATCAATAAGTGGGAGTATAAATAAGTTAGAGGTTTTGGCTGCATTGGTTCAGGGGGAGTTTGTTGGACCAAAAGAACCAATGAGCCAAGATCAGAAAATCTCTAAGTCCCACACGGTATCACAACAACTGCTGAAAGCCTCATCAGTAGTTTGACAAGTGCTGAAGACTTCAACAGCTGAAGATCAAGTGCTGAAGACCTTAACAGCTGAAGAACCAAAGTGCTGAAGTACAACAGCTGAAGAACACAAGTGCTGAAGCTGAAAGACCAAAGTACTGAAGAACAACAGCTGAAGAGTTCACAAGTGCTGAAGATCAACAACTGATGTACAAAGTCTGAAGACAAAGACTGAAGACATCAGCTGATGATATCTACTGAAGTCATCAGCTGATGAAACGCCTGAAGGTCAAAGTCTGAAGATCAAGTACTGAAGCCTCAGTAGTTTGTCACAACTGCTGAAGAGTACTTCTTCAGTAGTTGTGATATCAGTAGTTTTATTTTCTTTGTTTCAGTAGTTTTGTAAAACGACTGAAGAGCTTGTTCTTCAGTCGTTGTAGTTTCAGTAGTTTTATATTTTGTACTTAACCTGCTGATATGTTCTTAGTAGTTGTGAACATTTCAGTAGTTTGTTAAGATTTAGTTATTTCTGTATTGGATCTGCCAGTTGTCACTTTCCGTGATAACAGCAGTGACTGTTGCACTCTATATAAGGAGTGACAACCCATTGTAATCATTGAGCGATATGAGCAATTGAATGGAATGATTGATTGATTTGATTAGAAATATTCTACATCTATAAACATCCTAGAAATCAGAAATTCATATTCTCTCCCTATAACCGTATGCGATCTTAACGCTTACATATATTGTTTGCTTGCTACAATTTGTCTAATTCGTGTGTGTATTCCGCTGCTTTATATTCTGATACATCAAACTTGTGATCACTGATCCTGTCAAAGAACTTCCATCTCATCTCGAATACGCTTTTATTGAAAACACATCTCAACTTCCTATCATAATCTCCTCCGCCTTATCAATTGATGAGAAGAACAAGTTTCTCAATGTGCTTAAGGAACACAAACGAGCAATTGCATGGAAAATCATGGAGATCAAGGGAATCCATCCGTCCTTGTGCACTCATAAAATATTGATGGAAGAGACTTCAAATCCATCATTCAACCTCTAAGAAGTAGTATTCCCTATCTGTCAAGTGTATCAGAAGTGATAATGGAACAGATTCGAAAACCATACACTTGATGATTTTTATCTCTCAAAGGGAATCAAGAGGCAGTTTAGCATCCCAAGGACTCCAGAACAAAATGGAGTAGTAGAGATAAAGAACAAGACCCTAATTGAAGCTACAAGGTCCATGTTGGCTGACTCTGGTTTGCCACTGACCTTTTGGGCTGGAGCTATTAACACAACTTGCTTTGTGCAGAATAGAGCCTTAGTAAATCAGAGGTTGATGAAGACTCCATATGAAGTTCTACATCATTTGGCTCCTCTAATTTCATTTTTCAGAGCCTTTGGGTGTCCTTGTTTCATTCTCAACACAAAGGATCAACTCCACAAATTTGATCCTAAGGTGGATGCAGGGTATTTTGTTGGTTATTCATCTACTTGCAAGGCATACAGAGTCTTCAACTGCAGAACAAAGATAGTTGAAGAGACTCTACATGTGAAGTTTAATGAATCTCCAATGGACAAGATTCCACAAAACCCTGTGGAGTTATTTGATTTGGACATACTGCACTATGTTCCTTATCAGGCTTCAGTTGTTGCTCCTGTCAACAGTTCTCCACCTGGTGGTATTGATGATGATGATAATATCAATACTCACCTATTCAAGTTTAGTGATCAACTGCCTGAGTCCACTAAACTTGATGTTCCTGTAGCTTCAGTAGTTCCATCCACAACAAATGCTAATGAGATCTCTGATTCCTCTACATCTTTTGATTTGCCATCTCATTCTTGGATTCAAGAGTCTGCATCACCATCTTACTGATGATTGCTAGTATAAAAAGGGCTCCAAACTCAAACACAATGAGAACATTAAAAAGAAAATGGATAAAATGAAAACTGAGTTTGAAACCAAGTTTGTACCAGCAACATCAAAACCTGTAACCCTAAAATCCAAAAGGAAATCCAAAAAGGAAGGGGTTAATCAGGCAACAGCTGAGGTTGCTCAAAAGGAGATGGTACAACATAGGAATCCATCAATCTCACGCACTAATATGTCTGATGAGCTGAAGGCTTTATCACAGAATCAGACACAACTTGTTATGATGGTTCAACATCTATTGGGGAGAGTCAACCAATTAGATGCTCCTGTGCTGAAACCACAGAGAAGAAAATCCATGCCAAAGGATTCTTCTTCTTCACCATCTCCATCCCCTCAGGCTGTTCTTCATTGCAAATCTGTTAGTTTACCATCTGTTGATGTGAACAGACCCAAAACCAAAAAGGTTTGGGTCTTAAAAACTAACTAATATATTATGATTGCACGGTTCTTCAGCATGCCAAAGTAGCATCTGGTATGTAGACAGTAGAGGATCTATGCATATGACAGGAAACAGCTCTCTTCTTCATGATTACTCTCAAGGAAAGAAGGGGTTTGTTTCTTTTGGCAATGATGCTAAGGGTTAGATCATTGGCAAAGGCTTTGTCTCCAATGGGGAAATAAGGTTTGATGATGTTAACCATGTGGAGAATCTCAAGTACAATCTCTTGAGTGTCAGTCAAATGTGTGATAAAGGCCATGTTGCTCTTTTCACCAGTCAGAACTGCAGGATTCTGTCATCCAAAGTTCTGAGTTTGATTGATAAGGTGTTGGATGATCACACTCTCCTGAGGGCCAACAGGACAGGAAGAGTGTATGCCTTAGATCTTTCCATGAAAATAGATCTCAAAGGCCATCCTTGCCTATTTTCCAAGGCTTCTCCTCAAGAATCTATTCTATGGCATAGAAGGTTGGGTCATGTGAATCTTAAAAACTTGAATCAACTGATACATCATGGTTTAGTAATGGGATTGCCTATGAAGGAGTTCAGATGTGAAGACAAGTGTACTGCTTGTTTGAAAGGAAAACAACCCAAAGTCTCATTCCCTCCTATTGAAGAACCTAAGTCCATCGCCTGCTTGCAATTACTACACATGGATATCTTTGGTCCTGTGAGAGTAATAAGTATGGCAAAGAAGAAATACTGTCTGGTAATTGTGGATGATTACTCCAGATTTGTATGGACTTTCTTCTTGCATTCAAAGGATGAGGCTGCTCAGACGATTATAAACTTTGTGTTGTATATTGAGAAGCAGTATTCCCTATCTGTCAAGTGTATCAGAAGTGATAATGGAACAGAATTCAGAAACCATACACTTGATGATTTTTATCTCTCAAAGGGAATCAAGAGGCAGTTTAGCATCCCAAGGACTCCAGAACAAAATGGAGTTGTAGAGAGAAAGAACAGGACCCTAATTGAAGCTGCAAGGTCCATGTTGGCTGACTCTGGTTTGCCACTGACCTTTTGGGCTGAAGCTGTTAACACAGCTTGCTATGTGCAGAATAGAGCCTTAGTAAATCAGAGGTTGATAAAGACTCCATATGAAGTTCTACATCATTTGGCTCCTCTAATTTCATTTTTCAGAGCTTTGGGTGTCCTTGTTTCATTCTCAACATAAGGATCAACTCCACAAATTTGATCCTAAGGTGGATGCAGGGTATTTTGTTGGTTATTCATCTACTTGCAAGGCATACAGAGTCTTCAACTGCAGAACAAAGATAGTTGAAGAGACTCTGCATGTGAAGTTTAATGAATCTCCAATGGACAAGATTCCACAAAACCCTGTGGAGTATTTGATTTGGACATACTACATATGTTCCTTATCAGGCTTCAGCTGTTGCTCCTGTCAACAGTTCTCCACCTGGTGGTATTGATGATGATGATAATATCAATACTCACCTATTCAAGTTTAGTGATCAACTGCCTGAGTCCACTAAACTTGATGTTCCTGTAGCTTCAGTAGTTCCATCCACAACAAATGCTGATGAGATCTCTGATTCCTCTACATCTTTTGATTTGCCATCTTATTCTTGGTTTCAAGAGTCTGCATCACCATCTTACTAATGATTGCTGGTATAAAAAGGGCTCCAAACTCAAACACAATGAGAACATTAAAAAGAAAATGGATAAAATGAAAACTGAGTTTGAAACCAAGTTTGTACCAGCAACATCAAAACCTGTAACCCTAAAATCCAAAAGGAAATCCAAAAAGGAAGGGGTTAATCAGGCAATAGCTGAGGTTGCTCAAAGGGAGATGGTACAACATAGGAATCCATCAATCTCACGCACTAATATGTCTGATGAGCTGAAGGCTTTATCACAGAATCAGACACAACTTGTTATGATGGTTCAACATCTATTGGGGAGAGTCAACCAATTAGATGCTCCTGTGCTGAAACCACAGAGAAGAAAATCCATGCCAAAGGATTCTTCTTCTTCACCATCTCCATCCCCTCAGGCTGTTCTTCATTGCAAATCTGTTAGTTTACCATCTGTTGATGTGAACAGACCCAAAACCAAAATGGTTTGGGTCTTAAAAACTAACTAATTTATTATGATTGCACGGTTCTTCAGCATGCCAAAGTAGCATCTGGTATGTAGACAGTAGAGGATCTATGCATATGACAGGAAACAGCTCTCTTCTTCATGATTACTCTCAAGGAAAGAAGGGGTTTGTTTCTTTTGGCAATGATGCTAAGGGTTACATCATTGGCAAAGGCTTTGTCTCCAATGGGGAAATAGGTTTGATGATGTTAACCATGTGGAGAATCTCAAGTACAATCTCTTGAGTGTCAGTCAAATGTGTGATAAAGGCCATGTTGCTCTTTTCACCAGTCAGAACTGCAGGATTCTGTCATCCAAAGTTCTGAGTTTGATTGATAAGGTCTTGGATGATCACACTCTCCTGAGGGCCAACAGGACAGGAAGAGTGTATGCCTTAGATCTTTCCAAGAAAATAGATCTCAAAGGCCATCCTTGCCTATTTTCCAAGGCTTCTCCTCAAGAATCTATTCTATGGCATAGAAGGCTGGGTCATGTGAATCTTAAAAACTTGAATCAGCTGATACATCATGGTTTAGTAAGGGGATTGCCTATGAAGGAGTTCAGATGTGAAGACAACCGCACTGCTTGTTTGAAAGGAAAACAGCACAAGTCTCATTCCCTCCTATTGAAGAACCTAAGTCCATTGCCTGCTTGCAATTACTACACATGGATATCTTTGGTCCTGTGAGAGTAATGAGTATGGCAAAGAAGAAATACTGTCTGGTAATTGTGGATGATTACTCCAGATTTGTATGGACTTTCTTCTTGCATTCAAAGGATGAGGCTGCTCAGACGATTATAAACTTTGTGTTGTATATTGAGAAGCAGTATTCCCTATCTGTCAAGTGTATCAGAAGTGATAATGGAACAGAATTCAGAAACCATACACTTGATGATTTTTACCTCTCAAAGGGAATCAAGAGGCAGTTTAGCATCCCAAGGACTCCAGAACAAAATGGAGTTGTAGAGAGAAAGAACCGGACCCTAATTGAAGCTGCAAGGTCCATGTTGGCTGACTCTGGTTTGCCACTGACCTTTTGGGCTGAAGCTGTTAACACAGCTTGCTATGTGCAGAATAGAGCCTTAGTAAATCAGAGGTTGATAAAGACTCCATATGAAGTTCTACATCATTTGGCTCCTCTAATTTCATTTTTCAGAGCCTTTGGTGTCCTTGTTTCATTCTCAACACAAAGGATCAACTCCACAAATTTGATCCTAAGGTGGATGCAGTGTATTTTGTTGGTTATTCATCTACTTGCAAGGCATATAGAGTCTTCAACTGCAGAACAAAGATAGTTGAAGAGACTCTGCATGTGAAGTTTAATGAATCTCCAATGGACAAGATTCCCAAAACCCTGTGGAGTTATTTGATTTGGACGTACTGCAATATGTTCCTTATCAGGCTTCAGCTGTTGCTCCTGTCAACAGTTCTCCACCTGGTGGTATTGATGATGATGATAATATCAATACTCACCTATTCAAGTTTAGTGATCAACTGCCTGAGTCCACTAAACTTGATGTTCCTGTAGCTTCAGTAGTTCCATCCACAACAAATGCTGATGAGATCTCTGATTCCTCTACATCTTTTGATTTGCCATCTCATTCTTGGTTTCAAGAGTCTGCATCACCATCTACTGATGCTAAAGGTCCTACAAACACTTGCACAGATCTCATTGTTATCAAGAGCTGAAGAATCACCCAATGTCTCAAATCATTGGTGATATCAATGCTGGAGTTTCAACAAGAAGTCAATTGTCCAATTTCTGCTTCTATGCTCTCTTCATTAGTCAGCAAGAGCCAAAGAACTATCACATTGCTTTAAGGGACAATGGATGGGTTGAAACCATGCAGCTTGAGCTACTTCAGTTCAACAAGCAGCAAGTGTGGGAACTAGTTCCTCTACCCCCAGGTAAGTGTGCAATAGGCACTAAATGGGTGTTAGGAATAAAACAAATGAAAATGGGGTTATTGTTAAGAACAAGGCCAGACTGGTTGTTCAGGGGTTTGCACAGAAAGAAGGTATTGATTATGATGAAACCTTTGCTCCTGTAGCCAGATTGGAGGCAATTAGATTGTTCTTAGCCTATGCTGTATTCCACAATCTTAAGTTTTTCAAATGGATGTTAAAAGTGCATTTTTATATGGTAAAATAAAAGAAGAGTTTATGTGTGTCAACCACCAGGTTTTGAGGATAATAAACATCCAGATTGGGTATACAAGCTTGATAGGCTCTTTATAGGTTGAAACAAGCTCCTACAGCCTGGTATGAGACATTATCAAATTTTATTCTTCAAAATAATTTCACTAGAGGCTCCATAGATAAAACTTTGTTCATTAAGAAGGTGGATCAGCATAAGCTACTTGTTCAAATTTATATGGATGATATTATTTTTGCATCCTCTGATCCCCAGTTGTGTGATGATTTTACCAATTTAATTCAAAAGAAGTTTGAAATGAGTGCAATGGGAGAATTACAGTTCTTTCTAGGATTGCAAATCAAACAAAAGGCTGATGGGACTTTCATTCATCAGTCTAAACATACAAAAGATCTTTTGAATAAGTTTGATTTACAAAATTGTAAGCCCTGTTCTACTCCCATGTGCCACACCACTCAACTGGATGCAGATCAGAAAGGTAAAACTATTGATGAAACACTTTACAGATGTATGATTGGGTCCTTGATGTACTTAACAGCTTCTAGACCAGATATCATGTTTGCAACTTGTGTTTGTGCTAGATTTTAGGCTGCTCCTAAAGAGTCTCATTTGATTGCAGTCAAGAGGATCTTTAGATATCTGCAAGGTACACAATCTCTAGGTTTATGGTATTCCACTGGACACTCTTGCAAATTAGTTGTTTTTTCTGATAGTGACTATGCAGGGTGTAAGTTAACCAGAAAGTCAACTTCTGGTGGATGTCAATTCCTAGGCAACTGTTTGATTTCTTGGCAGAGTAAGAAGCAAACATCTGTTGCTACATCCACTGCTGAAGCAGAATACATTGCTGCTGCAAGTTGTACATCTCAGGTACTCTTGCTTCAGAACCAACTTTTGGATTATGGCATTACAGAGACTAAGACTCCATTATTAATGGACAGTGCTTTAGCTCTTTGCATTATCAAGAATCCTGTCCAGCATTCTAGGACCAAACATATAGAGATCAGACACCATTTTATTAGGGACTGTTTTGAAAAAGGTCTGATTGATCCAAAGTTTGTGCCTAGTGCTAATGAGCTTGCAGGCATTTTTACTAAGTCTTTGGATAGTTCAACTTTCCAAAACCTAGTGTTAAGGCTTGGTATGTTGCAGCTAGAATAAGTGACAACTACTGATGATCTTAGTAATCATTAGTAAACATGTCACAAATAAGTACTGATTCTGTTACAAACTACTGATGTAGTTATAACTACTGATGTTAGTAAAAACAGACATGTACCAATGTCTTATGAAATACTGAAAACAGCTAAAAAGTCTGATGAGTAAGTGTTGAGGACAGTATGAACAGCTGAAAAGCTAAGAACTGACGAAAACTACTGATGGAATTTTCTCTTCAGTCGTTTTACAACTGCTGTTTCATCTTAAACAACTAAAGCAAAACCATGTCTTCAGTAGTTTTACAACTACTGATGACTAACACCAAGTCTTCAGTCGTTTACAACAACTGATGAAAAACCATGTCTTTAGTAGTTTCACAACTACTGATGACTAACACCAAGTCTTCAGTCGTTTACAACAACTGATGACAAAACCATGTCTTCATTAGTTTCACAACTACTGATGACTAACACCAAGTCCTCAGTTGTTTCCAACATCTCAAGTCAAAACCATGGTTTTTAGTAGTTTTATAACTGCTGATGCCTAAAACCAAGACTTCAGTTGTTTCAACCTCTGAAGGTTAATACCACATCATCAGTCGTTTAAAACTACTAATGATTAACACCAAACCCTTCAGTTGTTTTATAACCCATACCCTATAAATACCTAATCCTACAGAGCTTCATTATCTCAAACCTAACGTTCAAAAACTCCGAACCTTCTCTCACATTAATGGAGACCATGCAGCTTAAACCAAGACACAACTATTTTGCCTACCTTACCAAATCACCCTTCTGGACGAAGTTTGATAATGCCATTGATCTAATGGTCCATTCTCCATACAAAACGGCCTTCCTTATCAATCCTACCATTTATGCCGAATCCTTAAATCAGTTCTGGATGAACGTCACCCTTACCACTAGGGAGAATGACACCGATTCTCTCCAGTCGTTCGTCAACTACCGTAAGGTGGTCATCACTCCGGCAATCATTCGCCAAACCTTACAACTGGATGATGCCACCTTCCCCGCTGGATATTCAAAGGGCACCACTGGTCTATCCTTTGTCCATCATGGATACCAGGGTACCCACAACGCTTCTACCATCCTAAAGAAGCATTTCCATGACGCTGAACGCCATATTTTTCATATGGTGAACATCTGCCTAGCCCCTAAGACTTCTTCTTGGTATCAAATGTCAACCAGGTGGCAACAGGTATTCTTCTCTATCCTTGAGCAACAAAACTTAAATTTTTCTAAAATAATATTTCTTGAACTTAAGGATATGGCCTCAAAACCTATTGCTAACCAATGGATATTATATCCACGATTCATAATGGCCATTATAGAGAACCAGCTCAAAGCTGAGGGACTTGTTGGCCTTGGAGTCCCTACCATGGCTGTATTGCCTGAGGTATACTCCAGGCACAACTCAGACCAGTCACTCAAATAGGCTACCAAGCTGCGAAAACCCACGCAGCTGGAACCCACAGCCACCACCTCCAAATCCAAAGTCCCCACCAAACCCAAACACAAGAATCCCAAAACGGCTACTCAGGGAAATAAGTCCCCTGAGGATGTCCCTGCAACACGAACGCAGGATATATCTACCGGCCATAATCCCCCAGTAGATACAAGTACTCACCCAACCTCAACCGCTCAGGCTTCCTCTCAACAGGAGCCTGCAGCAACCACATTCGAGGCACCTATACATCTGGAACCTTCCTCATTTGAGGAGGTTGCCATTGAAACCACCACTCTCCCCAGGTGCATACTGCTTCCACACCATCTCCCACTACAATCGCCCCCCAATGTCCTACCATAATAGTTGCAAAGGTGCTGAGTCAGTTGCATTCCTCACCCCCTCCCCAGATACCAATCAAAATTGGGTTAGCCTCAACCATTGAGGGGGAGGATCAAAATGCTTCTGATAACCCACAGCACAGGGGTTACACTGTTCCATCTCCAAGTGTAGAAACGGAGATTAGAACATCTGGTGAGGCTGCCACTTCTCCTGCTTCAGCATATGATCAAGATGCAGTTGGTAACATCCATAAGACCTCACCAGAGGCAACTGCCAATGAAGGACATAGTCCTGACGCAGGAAGTCCCCAGTACCAAGAACAAGGGGCACATGTTGTTACTGATCTACACTCAGAGCATGTACATCCTGATTCTATGAGGAGGTTAGGTGATTCAGCAAACACTGATGATGACCTGGGCTTCTTCTATGATGTTTTAGCCCAAAATACCATCCTAGAGAATGAGGTAAGCAGACTCAACGAGCTGATTGCCAAAATGTCTTAGGATCTAAGTCCATCTACCCCAATACACCAACAGATGGCACCTTCCTCTGAAGGTCTCTTATACATAGAGCCACTCCAAAACACTCAGCCACCTGCCTCTACTTCTAGCACTATCTCTCAGGGACAGAACCCCCTGAGCAAATAGCTGCTATCTTTCAAAATTCCTTACCTCTCATCACACCAATTATCACTGATATAGTGATTAAAACCCTTGATGAGAGGCTACCCTTAGTTATTCAACCCTTGATAGAGGAAGTTGTGAGCAAACGGCTTTCTGACAATCAAACCCTTGTAACCAATGCAACCAAAAAGAGGGAGATTCAGTCAGTGAAAGCAAAACGAAAGAGGATTGAAGATGGGAAAGAGAAAGACAAAGAGATAGAGGTGGAAAATGAGAAGGAGTTGGGTGTAGAGACTGAGAAGGAGAAGGAGAAGGAAGCTGAAATGGAGAAAGTGACTGAAAGTACTAAAGACTTTCATGTCACAACAATAAAAGGAAGAGTGGAAAGAAGGAGAAGGAGTTGGAGGAAATGGTGAAGGAGGCTGATGCCCAACACAGCCGATCAATGGATAACATCATTGATCAGCTGTTTAGGCCAGGTCATGACATTGAAAAACTTGACTCAGAAATTAGAAGATTGGAGATTGAAGAAATCCAAGCAAGATGGGCAAGTTACAGTGTGTTGGAAAGGGAAAGGCTGGAAATCATGATCAGGTTCATAGCTAAGTATCTTGGAAGATCATTGATTGAAATCAAGTCATGGTCCAGGGACAACATCTTGGCAATAACCACCAAGATCTGTTCGTCTGAAGTATATACCAAAGGGCTGGTCATTGAAGCCTTGAATGAAGCTGGTGCTGGGAGCAGGACTGAACTGGTCAAACAATCAAAAGCCTCACATACATCCAAAATGCTAGAACATCCTGTCAAAATTCCCACACCAAAACCACCACAACCACAACCCACTAAACCAATTCCTTACCCACAAAACCAATAGCCGATGATGTACCCCAGAAGAGGAAGAGAAGGGTACTGAGGCAAGAAGAGGAAGAAGAAGGTAATGATGAAGATGAAGACAGGCTGCCAATCATAGCTGTTATACAGTTGCCTAAGGCCATAAGTCACCCTCCAACAATTACTCCTGAATCTCAAAGGCAAGTTGTGAAAGTGAAGTTAGAAGAAGAAGAGCTTCACAAACAACATGATGAGGAACTGTTGAGAAGAGTCAACAAAGCATACGCTGACACATCTTCAATCATCAATATGAAGAAACGTGCTCAGAGATTATACACTCTCAGACATACCTTTCAATATCAAAAAGAGAGAGTGAGGATTTGGCCTGATCCCAGGTGTCTCATAGGATTCAAAAGAAAAATATTCCACAGAGATACATTGGCCAAGTAAAGAAGATTGTAGATGAAGTGATCTCACTGGTCTTTGTAGTATCACCTTGGGAGATCCTAGATGACATCAAGAAAGCCTATAAAGCTAAACTGACCCCACAAAAGATGCTGGAGAATAAAGTGGTGAAAAAGGGGTTAGTGTATAGGAGGCTTGAGGAAGTTAGAAAGAATGAGCTCTAGTTGATCATAGAGGGTATTCACCTAGATGAATTCGCATATAGAGTCATAACAACTGTTGAACTAAAAAATGGGAAGCAGGTCAAATACCTCTCTGAGTATTATGGGCCAGAGTCACTCTTTGAAGGAGAAGCAGAAGAGCTTACCATGGAGGAACAAGTAACCTTCTTTGAGGCCTATACAAGAGAGTCTTACAGACTCATAGTTGGGAAGTAGATCTCATGGATGGGGTAACAACTCTGTGTCTAGTTCCCCAAGACAGAGTTCCCATCCATCCTTTGTCAAACAGATCATTGAGACTTCTTCCCAGGCCTGTGCTTACAAGGGTCACTTCTGAGCTGATCTAGAAGACAAAAAGACCAATCTTTCTGCGATAATAAGTGGGACATCTTCAATAAGCTTAAAGGCTTTGGCTGCATTGGTTCAGGGGGAGTTTGTTGGACCAAAAGAACCAATGAGCCAGATCAGAAAAACCTTTAAGTCCCACAAGACATCACAACAGCTGCTGAAGACTTGATCAGCTGTTTGACAAAGTCTGAAGATCAACAGCTGAAGACTAAAATACTGAAGACTTCAACAGCTGAAGACTAAGTACTGAAGACTTCAACAGCTGAAGACCAAAGTCTGAAGATCAACAGCTGAAGATTAAAGTACTGAAGATCACAGCTGAAGACTAAAGTACTGAAGATCAACAGCTGAAGTACAAAGTCTGAAGATCAACAGCTGAAGACTAAGTACTGAAGACTTCAACAGCTGAAGACCAAAGTCTGAAGATCAACAGCTGAAGATTAAAGTACTGAAGATCAACAGCTGAAGACTAAAGTACTGAAGATCAACAGCTGAAGTACAAAGTCTGAAGATCAACAGCTGAAGACTAAAGTACTAAAGACTTCAACAGCTAAAGACCAAAGTCTGAAGATCAACAGCTGAAGACTAAAGTACTAAAGATCAACAGCTGAAGTACAAAGACTGAAGACAACATCTGAAGACATCAGCTGATGACAATAGCTGAAGTTCAAGAAGTCCAAGTACTAAAGCCTTCAGAGTTTGTCACAATAGCTGAAGAAGCATTCTTCAGTTGTTGTGATGGTTTCCTTTCAGTAGTTTTCTTTTCTATTTCAGTACTTGTAAAACGACTGAAGAGCATGTTCTTCAGTCGTTGTTGTTTCAGTAGTTTCATTTCAGTAGTTGTAGTGATAGTTAACACTTGGTATTTTTGTAAGAAGATGTTAGCTGTTTGACATCTTCAGTAGTTATGTTAACTTTTAGTAGTTAAATAACAGTTGGATGTTACTGTCAAGTGACATCAGCTGACGTCAGCTTCCCTTATAAAAGGAAAGATGACCCAATTGTAACGGTGCGCGAAGCCAGCCAAAGCGTGTATTGAATGAATATATTCCTTTTGGCAGAAACTCTCTCTCTATAACAAACACTGTTTCATTGATAAATTTCGTGTGTTCTTGTTTAAATTTGTTAATTCGTGGGCTCATTCCGCTGCAAATCCAATCTAATTGATCAAACTAGATGCTGAGATCCTAACAATTGATCATTGATCGATTTAACAATTGATCATTGATCCTAATAAGTTTAAACCCGAGCATTCAAGAGGAGGTGAAGAAATAAGTAATCAAACTGCTAGATGCCGATTTGATATACCCTATTTATGATTCACCTTGGGTTAGTCCCGTCCAAGTTGTTCCAAAGAAAGGAGGAATGATTGTTGTAACTAACTAGAAGAATGAGCTTATTCCCATTCGTACAGTTATAGGATGGAGAGTATGCATAGACTATCGCAAACTCAATGACGCCACAAGGAAAGATCACTTCCCCTTCCTTTCATCGACCAAATGCTTGAGCGATTATCTGAAAAAATGTTCTATTGTTTCCTGGATGGTTCTCAGGTTATTTTCAAATCCCTATTTCTCCCGAAGATCAAGAGAATATGACTTTCACCTGTCCATATGGCACATTTGCTTATCGGCAAATGCCCGTTGGATTGTGTAATGCTCCTGCTACATTTCAAAGATGCATTGTAGCAATTTTTCATGACATGATTGAACACTCAATGGAAGTTTTCATGGATGATTTATCCATCTTTGGAAACTCATTTGAGCAATGTCTTGAAAATCTAGAAAAGATGCTGGTTAGATGTGAAGATTCTAACCTTGTTTTAAATTGGGAAAAGTGTCAGTTCATGGTTTCAGAAGAAATAGTGTTAGGACACAATATCTCTTGAGCAAGGCTTGAAGTCGATCAAGCCAAAGTCGACACTATTTCTAAACTTCCACATCCCAGAACCGTGAAAGATATCAGAAGTTTTCTATGTCATGCAGGATTCTACCGTCGTTTCATCAAAGATTTCTCAAAAATCACTTGACCAATGACTCAACGTCTTAAGAAAGACGCTCAATTCGTATTTTCTGACGAATGCATTAGTGCATTCAAATTTCTTAAGGAGAGGCTGGTAACCGCTCCAATCATGGTTTCCCCAGATTGGACGCTACCATTCGAACTCATGTGCGACACAAGCGATTTCACGGTAGGATCCGTATTAGGACAGAGAAAAGACAAGCAATTTCACACAATCCATATGCGAGGAAAACCCTAAACGACAGAAAAGAAAACTACACCACCACCTAAAAAGAACTTCTTGCGGTAGTTTTCGCATTTGACAAATTCCGCTCGTATCTAATCCTTTCAAAAACAATTGTTTACACCGATCATGCATCCCTTCATTATTTGTTCAACAAACAAGATGCAAAGCCGAGATTTATTTGTAGGATTCTTCTGCTTCAAGAATTTGATATCGGAATTCGTGATAAGAAAGGAGCGGAAATTCTAGCGGCTGATCATCTCTCACGTCTTGAGGATTCAAGTCCTAAGAAACTGAGGAAGACATAATAAACGACAATTTTCATCATTAATTCCTTATGCACATTCAATCCTTAATCGATGAACATCCTTGGTTCGCTGATTTTGCAAATTACTTAGCACGCGGAATCCTTCTCAAAGGAATGACTTATTAGCAAAAGAAGAAATTCTTTACTGATATCAAACATTACTATTGGGAAGACCTGTATCTGTTCAGAATCGGTGTGGACCAACTCATTCAAAGATGCGTATACGGAAGTGAAGCAGAACAAATCCTTAGGCACTATCATGAAGGACTCACAGGAGGACACCATGGAGCAACCTTAACAACCAAGAAAATATTTGAGTATGGATTTTACTCGCCCATGATCTTCAAACATCCTCACAACATGGTACGCACCTATGATGCATGTCAAAGAGAAACCAATATCTCAACACAGGATGAGATGCCTTAGAAACCAGTTCAAGTATGCGAGATATTTGATATATGGGGTATTGATTTCATGGGGCCATTCCCGGTGTCATTTGACAATCGTTACATCTTGGTAGCAGTTGATTACGTTTTAAAATGGACTGAAGCTCAAGCCCTACCTACTAATGATGCCAAAAACGTTGTTAAATTCCTTAAGAAACTATTCTCTCTTTTTTGTGCCCCCAATGCTCTAATTAGTGACCGAGGAACTCATTTTTGTAACAATCAGCTCGAACGAGCAATGGCACGTTATGGAGTTCACCATCGCTTTACAACTGTTAACCATCCACAAGCGAATGGGCAAGACGAAGTCACTAACTAAGGCATCAAACGAATCCTTGAGAAGACTGTAGTCAAAACCACAAGGACTGGTCTACAAAATTAGATGATGCATTATCGGCATTTCAAATAGCCTATAAGACTCCCATCGGCACAACACCTTTCAAACCAATCTATAGGAAGTCGTGTCATCTACTAATGGAACTAGAGCACAAGCTTTTGGGCACTTAAACCGGCAAACCTGGACCAAGACCTTGCAGGAAAGAATCGAGTCCTACAAATTCACGAATTGGAGGAATTGAGATAACAAGCGTACGAAAACATTAGGGTTTACAAAGAAAAGACAAGGAAAGTCCACGACACTCGATTAAAGAACACAAAACAATTTCATGTGGGAGAACATGTCTTACTATACAACTCTTGTTTACGTTTGTTTCCCGGAAAACTGAAATCACGTTGGTCTAGACCTTATACGATCAAAAACGTGTTTCTGAATGGTGCCATTGAAATTTACAACCATTAAGGTTTAAGTTTCAAAGTGAATGGTCATCGTTTGAAACCGTATAATGATGGACCAACCAAGATTCCCTCGGAGGAATTACACCTCCGCCCCGACAAAAACTAATTCTGGGGAAGGGTCGTGCCGAAGACCCGAAACTTAAACGTGGCAGGTGTACCTAAGTTTTCCTTGATTTTTTTTATAATTTTTAGGACTTCATAAGCATAAGCACGGGGCCGTGCCTCGTGAAGCATGCCCCCATGTCTGTGAAAATATTTTTTCCATGATCTCCGCTGACGACTCTGGAACATTGCAGGTTGAATTTAACACGAATTCTGACAAGCATGGTGTCGTGCATAGCAAGCACGCCCCCGTGTTCACTTTCCATGACTTGTATATAAATACCACACTTGTTCCATTCTCTCATCACACCCATTCCTGTTTAAAAACGTCTGAAAAAATGAAAGAATCAAGTCACAAAAGTTCCAACTGGAATCCTGCAAAGAAACCATGTTCTAAAACACGAGAGCCAACGACCCAAGAATAATTCTTCAAGCTACATGAACTTATCAAGCAATTGACTTAAATGAACCTCGTTGCATCCCATGGGTAGCTGAACTTATCCAAAAGTTGAACAGATGGGCGAGGAACTCATTTCCATTAACCGTCAGCTTGCGGAATTAAGCAACCGCACTTCTCAATATCCCATCCTGAACCTTCCACACGAGATGTGTGAAGGCTTCTTTTAAAAGCATTTCGTGATGTGCTAAGTGTGCTTATGCGCATTAAGAGTCTGGTTTTGATGTTCAGATTCTCGGCTTTTAATGTATCATGTAACCGTAGGACCCTAGGAAATGTAATTATCAATTGTCTTGTGTTTTTAATCTAGGACTATTTTTTGTACTTTTTATGATTGGAAGTGATTAAACTTAATTGGAATTGTGTAACACGCGAAACTGAAAAACGGAACAACGAAAAACTAAATCGATCAACATCACTTAGCACGGCCCCGGCCTAAGGAGGCACGCCCCGTGTGTCGACAAAAAATGACACCATCTCACAATTTTCAGCCTTTTTTTTGTCCCCATCAATTGGCATGTTAAAAACCGAGTCATTGCCTGCAAGTTCGTATCCATTCCATTTTCACCTTATTTTGCATTATTTCATCTTTTAAGAGTATTTGATTAAGAGGTTGTATGCTAATCTTTTTACGATTATGATAGCATTTACAGTAGTTATGTGATTAGGCCTCTAAACACCGAAATCCAAGCAATTATGGTAATGACTTGTTCTTAACATATTATGCAATGATGATGCTTTTCAACCTATTGTCCTGTTATTCTTGTAGTAGTGATTAATGTTAATTAGTATGTTTGGTAGTTATTAGTTGTTTTGTATTTAATTAGTTTGTTTTCTTTTATTGTTACCAAAGACTATATTTATAATTCGTGGTAAAATCTTTGTTCATATGTTCAACTTACAAGAATTAACAAGTGGTTTAAACATATTGACAGGATCAGTGATCACAAGTTTGATGTATCAGAATATAAAGCAGCGGAATACAAACACGAATTAGACAAATTGTAGCAAGCAATCGATATTGTAAGCATTAAGATCGCATACGGTTATAGGGAGAGAATATGTATTTCTGATTTCTAGGAATGTTTATAGATGTAGAATATTTCTAATCGAATCAATCATCATTCCATTCAATTACTCATTCACTCATGATTACAATAGGTTGTCACTCCTTATATAGAGTGCAACAGTCACTGCTGTTATCACGGAAAGTGACAACTGGCAGATCAATACAGAAATAACTAATTCTTAACAAACTACTGAAATGTTCACAACTACTGAGAACATATCAGCAAGTTAAGTACAAAATATAAAACTACTGAAACTACAACGACTGAAGAACAAGCTCTTCAGTCGTTTTACAAAACTACTGAAACATAGAAAATAAAACTACTGATATCACAACTACTGAAGAAGTACTCTTCAGCAGTTGTGACAAACTACTGAGGCTTCAGTACTTGATCTTCAGACTTTGACCTTCAGGTGTTTCATCAGCTGATGACTTCAGTAGATATCATCAGCTGATGTCTTCAGTCTTTGTCTTCAGACTTTGTACATCAGTTGTTGATCTTCAGCACTTGTGAACTCTTCAGCTGTTGTACTTCAGTACTTTGGTCTTTCAGCTTCAGCACTTGTGTTCTTCAGCTGTTGTACTTCAGCACTTTGGTTCTTCAGCTGTTAAGGTCTTCAGCACTTGATCTTCAGCTGTTGAAGTCTTCAGCACTTGTCAAACTACTGATGAGGCTTTCAGCAGTTGTTGTGATACCGTGTGGGACTTAGAGGTTTTCTGATCTTGGCTCATTGGTTCTTTTGGTCCAACAAACTCCCCCTGAACCAATGCAGCCAAAACCTCTAACTTATTTATACTCCCACTTATTGATGGCAAAAATGTTGGTCTTTTTCCTTCTTGATCAGTAGAGAAGATGACCCATGTACGCTCCGGCCTGGGAAGAAATCTCAAATATTGTTTGGCAGAGTATGAATGGGAACTCTGTTTTGGGGAACTGGACACAGAGTTGTTATCCCATTCATGAGATTTACTTCCCCATAATGAGTCTGTATGACTCACGAACATAGGCCTCAAGGAGAACAATTTGTTCCTCTTGAGAGAGTTCTTCAGCTCCTCCTTCGAAGAAGAACTCTGGACCATAGTACTCTGATAAGTACTTCATGGTCCTGCCATTTTTCAGCTCCACCGTAGTTACCTCCCTATATACAAATTCATCAGGATGGTTGCCTTCAAGGAGTAACTGGAGCTCATTCTTTTGGATGTCTTCAAGCTTTTTATATAACAACCCCTTCTTAATCATCTTGTTTTCTAGTAAGGCTTGAGGTGTCTTCTTTGCTTGGTGAGCTTTCTTGAATTCATCAATGATTTCCCAAGGTGAGACTACAACGGCCAACATGATGGTAGATTCTATTGTTTTTCGTACTTGGCCGTTGTATCTGTGTGGGATAGTTCTTTTATGGATTCTAGAACTCACCCTGGGGTCTGGCCATACTCTCACTCTCTCCTTCTGATACTGAAAGGTGTGCCTGAGAGTGTACAGCCTTTGAGCATGCCCTTTCATGGCTTGAATAGATGATGACTGAGGAAATTCCTTGTCAACCATCTTCAACAGTTGCTCATCGTGCTGTTTTTGCTGTTCTTCTTCTTCTATCTTGACTCTGACCATTTCCCTTTGAGAGTCAGGTGTGATCATGGATTGACTTCGGGGTTTTGGTAGCTTCAGAACAGCAGAGAGTGGCAGACTATCATCTTCATCCTCTTCTTCTTCTTCTTCTTCCATCCTCAGCACCCTTCTCCTCTTCAGGGTACATCACTGGATGATGGTTGGGTTGGTGAAGGGATTGGTTTTGAAGAAAGAGGATGTTTGGATTTTGGCTTAGAGGTTGGTTGGGAGATTTGAGGGATAGGATCTGTTTGAGTGGGTGGAAGGGAAGGTTGATCTAGCATCCTTGTAGTTAATTTCGCCTTTGTGAGTTTAGCCATCTCTAACCTTTTGCCAGCCCCAGCCTCATCAAGGGCTTCCACAATAATCCCTTTGTTGAATTGCTCAGACAGACAGATTCTGGTGGCTATAGCCAGAATGCTGTCCCTGGACCATGCGCGGATCTCCATTAATGATCTTCCAAGTATTTTGCAATAAAGCGGATCATTATTTCCAACCTCTCTTTCTCAAGAGCATCATACCCTGCCCATCGGGTTGTATCTCTTGTACTTCTAACCTTCTGATCTCACTATCCAGTGTGGCTGTGTCAAACCCCTGCCTGAAGAGTTGTTCAATTATTTTATCCATGGAGCGGCTGTGTGTGGTGTCAGCTTCTTTGACCAGCTCCTCCAAGGATTGTCTTCAGCAGTGTGATCATCAGCACTTCTCTTTCGCTTGTACGTGAGCAGAGGTTGCTTTTCTTTTTCCTCCTCTTGGACTTGCTTCTCTTCCTTTTCCTCAGATCTTTTCCTCTTCCTTCTTTCACTGCAGTACTCTCCCCCTTTTTGGTTGCATTGGAGGAAGGGGTTGGTACCGCAGAAAGAGTCTTTTGGACAGCAGCATCAACCAGGGGCTGTAATGTGGAGGAAAGCCTCTCATCAAGGGCTTTGATCACTATATCAGTGATTATGGGGGTGATGAGAGGGAGGGAATTTTGGAGTACAGCACCTATTTGCTCAGGAGGGTTCTGTTCCTGAGAAGTAGGGCCTGAAGCAGAGGCAGGTGGTTGATTTTGGGGTGGCTCAGTGTTTGGGAAACCTTCAAGGGAAGGTGCCATCTGTGGGTGTATGATGGTGGCAGATGGACTTGCATCCTGAGACATCTTGGCCAGCAGCTCTTTGAGTCTGCTAACCTCATCCTCTAGAATGGTGTTTTGAGCAACTACATCATAAGAAGCTCAGGTCATCATCAGTTGATACTGAATCACCTGACCTCCTGCTTAGAGCAGGATTACATGCACTGGGTGTAGACCAGTTGGTGCATGTGCCCCTTGTGCTTGGTACTGGGGACTTCCAGCCTCAGGACAATGTCCATCATCAGCTGTTGCCTCTAGGGAGGTCTTAGCAATGTTACCAGCCTCACTCTGGTCATGTGCTGAGTCAGAGGAGGTGGCAGCCTCACTAGATATTCTAAGCTCCTGTCTACACCAGGAGATAGAATTGGGAAACCCCTGTGCTGTGGGTTCTCAGGTGCACTGTGTTCCTCCCCCTCAATTGTAGAGGTATTCCCAGTAGTAAGTGGTTTCTGGGGAGGGGGTGAGGAGTGCAATTGAGTCAGCACTTGTGCAACTATTAAAGTTGGGCTGTGAGGGGCGGTTGTTTGGGGTAAGGGGTTAGAAGCAGTGTGCACCTGGGGTGGATGGTGCTCTTCAATGGCAATCTCCTCAAGTGAGTAAGATCCCAGATAAGTAGGTGCCCCTTGGGTTGCTGCAGGCTCCTGTTGAGAGGAAGCCTGAGCGGCTGTGGCTGGAAGAGTCATTGTATCCACTAGGGGGTTTGGACTAGTGGATATATCCTGCGTTTGTGGTGCAGGAGCATCCTCAGGGGACTCAATTCCCTGAGTAGCCATTTTGGGTTTCTTTTTGGTGGGTTTGGTGGGGACATTGGATTTGGAGGTGGTGGCTGTGGGTTCCAGCTGCGTGGGTTTTCGCAGCTTGGCAGCAGTTTTGAGTGTTCGGTCAGAGTGTGCCGGGAGTATACTTCTGGCAGAACAGCCGTAGCAGGGACTCCCAAGCCAACAAGTCCCTCAGCATTAAGCTGGTCTATAATAATGGCCATTATGAACCGTGGATAGAGTATCCAACGGTTGGCAGTTAGTTTTTGAGCCATATCTTTGAGCTCTGAAAATATTAATTCTGAAAAGTTCAGTGGTTGTTGCTCAAGGATAGAATACATTACCTGCTGCCATTTGGTGGACATTTGATCCCAAGACGATGTCTTAGGGGCCAAACATACATTGACCATGTGAAAAATCAGGCGCTCAGCGTCATTAAAGTGTTTCTTCATGATGGTGGTGGCACTGAGATCACCTTGATATCCATGCTGAGCAAATGATAGATCTATGGTGCCCTTCGGATATCCAGCAGGAGAGGTAGCATCACTCAGTTGAAGAATTTTACGGATTGTTGCAGGAGTAATCACTACTTCTTTGTTGTTGACGACTGACCGGAGGGATCGTGTGTTGCTCTCCTCAGTTGTAACAGTAACGTTCATCCAAAATTGGTTCAAGGATTCGGCATGTAAAACGGGGTTCAGAAGGAATGCCTTGTTGTATGGGACTGAACCATAAGATCGATAGCAGTATCGAACTTAGTCCAGATCGGCGATTTTGTGAGGTAGGCAACACAGTTGTGTCGCGGTTTAATTGCATAGACGCCATGGAATTTTGGAGAGGAACGTTAGGTTTGAAGAAGATGAAGCATGGAGAGCTCAGGTAAGGGTATTTATAGGGTACGGGTGAGGAAACGACTGAAGGATGTGGTGTTAGTCATCAGTAGTTTTAAACGACCGTTGACATGGTATTATCCTTTCAGACGTTGAAACAGCTGAAGTCGTGGTGTTAGGCATCAGTAGTTTAGAAAACTACTGAAGACCGTGGTTTTGACTTCAGATGATTGAAACAACTGAGGACATGGTGTTTGTCATCAGTAGTTATGAAACTACTGAAGACAGTGGTTTTGTCATCAGCTGTTGTAAACAACTGAAGACTTGGTATTGGTCATCAGTAGTTATAAAACTGCTGAAGACGTGGTTTTGCTTCAGTTGTTTAAAATGAAACAGCAGTTGTACAAACGACTGAAGAGAAAGTTCTCTTCAGCTGTTTTCGTCAATTCTTAGCTTTTCAGCTGTTTCAAACTGTCCTCAACACATTCATCAGTCTTTATGGCTGATTTCAGTTGTTTCATAGGACATCAGTACTTATCTGTTTTTACTGATTGCAGTAGTTATGACTGCATCAGTAGTTGTAACTACTTCAGTAGTTTAGAGCAGATGAAGTACTTCAGTACTTGTGAGACATTTAGCCTTCAGTAGTTATAAAAACTACTGAGGTTAAAAGAGCTCATCAGTACTTATATGTGACAGGCACTCATGATCATCAGTATGAATTACTGAGATCATCAGTAGTTGTCACCTATTCTAGCTGCAGCATACCAAGCCTTAACACCAGGTTTTGGAAAGTTGAACTATCCAAAGGCTTAGTAAAAATGTCTGCAAGCTCATCAGCACTAGGCACAAACTTAGGATCAATCAGACCTTTTTCAAAACAATCCCTTATAAAATGATGTCTGATCTCTATATGTTTGGTCCTAGAGTGCTGGACTGGATTTTTGACAATGCAAAGAGCTGAAGCACTATCCATTAACAATGGAGTCTTAGTCTCTGTAATGCCATAATCCAAAAGTTGGTTTTGAAGCCAGAGTACCTGAGATGTACAGCTTGCAGCAGCAATGTACTCTGCTTCCGCAGTGGATGTAGCAACTGAGGTCTGTTTCTTGCTCTGCAAGAAATCAAGCAGTTGCCTAGGAATTGACATCCACCAGAAGTTGATTTCCTGGTCAACTTACACCCTGCATAGTCACTGTCAGAAAAAGCAACTAATTTACCAGAATGTCTGGTAGAATACCATAAACCTAGAGATGGAGTGCCTTGCAGATATCTAAAGATCCTCTTGACTGCAATCAGATGAGACTCTTTAGGTGCAGCCTGAAATCTAGCACAAACACATGTAGCAAACATAATATCTGGTCTAGAAGCTGTTAAATACATCAAGGACCCAATCATACATCTGTAAAGTGTTTCATCAACCACTTTACCTTTCTGATCTGAGTCCAGTTGTGTGGTGCTGCTCATGGGAGTAGAACAGGGCTTACAGTTTTGTAAATCAAACTTTTGCAAAAGATCTTTTGTATATTTGGATTGATGAATAAAAATTCCATCAGCCTTTTGTTTGATTTGCAACCCCAGAAAGAACTGTAATTCTCCCATGGCACTCATTTCAAACTTCTGTTGCATCAACTTTGTAAAGGCATCACACAACTTTGGATCAGAGGATGCAAAAATGATATCATCTACATAAATTTGAACAAGTAGATTATGCTGCCCAGCTTTCTTAATAAATAAAGTCTTGTCTATGGAGCCTCTAGTGAAATTGTTTTCCAGAAGAAAGTTTGATAATGTCTCATACCAGGCTCTGGGAGCTTGTTTTAACCCATAAAGAGCTTTATCAAGCTTATACACCCAATTAGGATGTTTATTGTCCTCAAAGCCTGGAGGTTGACATACATAAACCTCTTCTTTAACTTTTCCATACAAAAATGCACTTTTGACATCCATTTGAAAGACTTTAAGTTTTTGATAAGCAGCATAAGCTAAAAACAATCGAATTGCTTCCAGTCTGGCTACAGGGGCAAAGGTTTCATCATAATCAATACCTTCTTCTTGTGCAAACCCCTGAACAACCAGTCTGGCCTTGTTCTTAACAATAAGCCCATTTTCATCAGTTTTGTTCCTAAACACCCATTTAGTGCCTATTGCACACTTACCTGGAGGTAGAGGAACCAGTTCCCACACTTGCTGTTTCTTGAACTGAAGAAGCTCAAGCTGCATGGCATCAACCCATCCATTGTCCTTTAAAGCAATGTGATAATTCTTTGGCTCTTGCTGACTGATGAAGAGAGCATAGAAGCAGAAATTTGACAATTGACTTCTTGTTGATACTCCAGCAGTGATATCACCAATGATTTGAGACATAGGGTGATTCTTCAGATCTTGATACACAATGAGATCTGTGCAAGTGTTTGTAGCCGGTTCAGCAGCAACAGATGGTGATGGTGAATCATTTCCTTGAAACCAATCAGTGGATGGTAATTCAAAGGAAGTTGAATTCGAAGAAATCTCATCAGCATTTGTTGTGGATGGTGCTACTGGCGCTACAGGAACATCAGGTCTAGTTGAGTCAGGCAGCTGATCACTAAACCTGAAGAGGTGAGTACTGCAATCATCATCATCATCAGCAGTACCACCAGGTGGTGAACTGTTGACAGGAGCAACAGCAGGAGTTTGATAAGGAACATATTGCAGTATGTCCAAATCAAATAACTCCACAGGACTTTGTGGAATCTTGTCCTTTGGAGATTCATTAAACTTAACATGTAGAGTTTCTTCAACCATCTTTGTTCTGCAGTTGAAGACTCTGTATGCCTTGCAAGTAGATGAATAACCAACAAAGTATCCTGCATCCACCTTAGGATCAAATTTGTGGAGTTGATCCTTTGTGTTGAGAATAAAACAGGGACACCCAAATGCTTTGAAAAATGAAATCAGAGGAGCCAAATGATGGAGAACTTCATATGGAGTCTTCATCAACCTCTGATTTACTAAAACTCTATTTTGCACATAACAAGCTGTGTTGACAGCTTCGGCCCAAAAGGTCAATGGCAAACCTGAGTCAGCCAGCATGGACCTTGCAGCTTCAATGAGGGTCCTGTTCTTTCTCTCCACTACTCCATTTTGTTCTGGAGTCCTTGGAATGCTGAACTGCCTTTTGATTCCCTTTGAAAGATAGAAGTCATCAAGTGTATGATTTCTGAACTCAGTTCCATTATCACTCCTAATACACTTGACTGGAAGGGAATACTGCTTCTCAATGTACAGCACAAAGTGGATAATCTTCTGAGCAGCCTCATCCTTTGAATGTAGAAAGAAAGTCCATACAAATCTGGAGTAATCATCCACAATTACCAGACAGTATTTCTTCTTTGCCATGCTCATTACTCTCACAGGACCAAATAGATCCATATGCAGTAATTGCAAGCAGGCAGTGGACTTGGACACTTCAATAGGAGGAAATGAGACCTTGTGCTGTTTTCCTTTTAAACAAGCAGTGCATGTTTCATCACAGTGGAACTCCTTTATTGGTAAGCCTCTGACTAAACTATTGTGGCTAAGCTGATTCATGTTTTTGAGATTAACATGACCAAGCCTCCTGTGCCACAGTTTAGATTCTTGAAAAGAGGCTTTGGAAAATAGGCAAGGATTGCCTTTGAGATCTATCTTCTTAGAGAGATCTAAGGCATACACTCTTCCTGTCCTGTTGGCTTTCAGGAGAGTGTGATCATCCAACACCTTGTCAATCAAGTGCAAAACTTTGGATGACAGAATCCTACAGTTTTGACTTGTGAAAAGGGCAACATGGCCTTTATCACACATTTGACTGACACTCAAGAGGTTGTACTTGAGATTTTCCACATGATTAACATCATCAAATTTGATTTCTCCATTGGAGACAAAGCCCTTACCGATGATGTAACCCCTAGCATCATTGCCAAAAGAGACAAATCCCTTCTTTCCTTGAGAGTAGTCATGAAGAAGAGAGATGTTCCCAGTCATGTGCATAGATCCCCCACTGTCTACATACCAGATGCTACTTTGGCATGTTGAAGAACCCTGCAATAATAAACAATCAGTTAGTTTTAGAGACCCAAACCTTTTTGGTTTTGGGCCTGGTCTCATCAATAGATGGTAAACTAACATGTTTATTTGTAACAACAGCCTGAGAAGAGGAAGATGGTGTAGAAGAGGAGTCCTTTGGCTTAGACCTCCTTTTCTGTGGTTTCAACATAGGAGAATCTAGTTGGTTAACTCTACCCAACAGATGTTGTACCATCATCACCAGCTGTGTCTGATTTTGTGATAAAGCTTTCAGCTCATCAGACACATTGCTAGTGGAGTTAGATAAGGTCCTATGTTGCACCTTCTTCTTTTGAGCACCCTCAGCTGTCACCTGTTTAACTCCTTCCTTTTTGGATTGCTTTAAGGACTTAAGGGTTACAGGATTTGATGTTGCTGATACAAATGTGGTCTCAAACTCAGTTTTCATTTTTACCATTTTTCATTAATTTCTTCTTTTTGTTTGAGTTTGGAACCTCTTTTGTACCAACAATCATCTGTAAGATGATTGAACAAACCACATACTTCACATGGTTTCTTCTTCATCTTAGGTTGATCATCAACTAAAGATGGTGAAGCAACAGAAGACTTGTTCTTCAATGCTTTGGAAGCATTGGTTGCTTTCTTGACATCTCTTTAGTAGTCTTCAAACTCTTTCTACTGCCAGTTTTCTTCTCTTCAGTGCTGACAGCAGTTGAAGTTTGAACTTCAGGTGTTAAATCCTGCTCTCCAGTCCTTTCAGGACCTTCAGGATTAACTCCTGAGTTGATCAACTTATTGATCATGTGAATGTCAGCATTTGGACCATCAACATCAGCTGATAGGTTCAAGGAGGACTTGATGCTGACTGCTACTTCTGATTGTGCTGTATCAGAAGGTAGATCACATGATTTGATGGATTGGTTATCACTCTCACCATCAGATTCTACCTCTGCTCGGGGTAAAATCTGTAGGTGGAGCAGTGTGATTGTAACCAATTCCAAACTTCACATTTGAAGCAGATTGCTTACTAAGAAGCATTTCAAAACCTTTGCATGATTGTACCCATCTATCACACTCGACCTGGGTAACTGCAAGGGTTTCTTTGAGATCTTTGTACTTCTCTAGAAGTACATCTTCTCTAGCCTTATCATCAATTATTTTGCAATTCAGTTTATAAACTCATCATTTTTATTTGAGCACAAACTCAAACTCAGCTTTGTTTTTGGAAATTATTTGTTCTAGCTCAATGTTCTTATTAATTAAAGCTACATTTGCTTCTCTAATGGAAGCAAATGCTGCTATGCATTGTTCAGAACATAATTGGCTTTTGCCTCAGAGGATACCTGTGATACCTGAGGTGTAGAGGCATTGGAAGATGAAGTATCAGCAGACTCCAAAGCCATAAGAGCTAGATTCCCAAAGGGACTGTCACCACCATGTTGACCAGCACCTGAGAACAGTTGATCATGACCAGACAAGTCATCTGGTAAACTGCTCCAGTCAACAACTCCTGGGGTGAAGAAGCTGTGTTGTTGAGATGAAGGTTGTTGATGAGATAGGGAAGGCTGAGGTTCTGGTAATGCATGAGGTTGTGGTGTCATAGGAACTTGAACTTGATTTGACTGTGGCATGTAATAACCAGGGTACTGATATGGCATTTGACCCTGAGGAACAAAATATGCCGGAGATTGTTGTTGAGGATGATGACTAGATGTGACAGGATGTTGCCCTCTGTGTTGTTGACTATTGCCAGGAAAAGTCACAAAGGGTGCAGTAGAGTTAGATCCAGTTGATCTACACTCTCTTGCAAAGTGTCCAAGCCGTTGGCATTTGTGACACCTCAACTTGCTCTTGTCAAAACCAACTTTGGTTTTGCCAGAGAGTCCTGGGAATTTTCTTCCAGTTCTTTTGTAGAACTTCTGAGATCTGATATTTATCAAGGCCATTTGGCTCAAAATATCCATCTCTTCTAAGTCATCATCAGCAATCCCCTTGAGATCATCCATAATGAAAATAAATTGTCATTATTACACCAGTGAACTGACCATCAACACTTACAAATGCAGAATTAGAAGTGCTCGAAGAGAAATTAATATGCTCATCATACTGGCATTCAGATGAAGCATATTCTGACTCATGACCCACCAAGGCAGTGTTGCCTTGTATAAAGTCTTCAGTGAGCTTTCCAGATGAAGACAGCTTTTCTTCTGTTCTATCTCTCTCTCAAAAGTGAGCAATTTCCCATGGAGTTGGGTGAGAGATAGTTTGTCCAAACTTGCACTGGAGCGTAGGACAATAGTATATGTGTCCCATCTCTCAGGCAGTGATCTGAGAAATCTGTTATTCATCTGAATATTGGTGTATTCAAGTTTGACCATTTTTAGTTCAGAGATCAAACAAGAAAACCGCTCATATTGTTGAGTCAGTGTCTCACCCTTTCTATGAGAGAATGTCTCATATTGTTGGGCAAGAATTTCTCTATTATTTGCCAAGACCTCATCTGTTCCTCCAAATTGTTCTTTCAAAGCAATCCAGAGGTCATGGGCAGTTTCATGATGCATTAGCCCAGAATAGATTTCATTGGGCAAAGCCATGGCCAGAATTCCATGGGCTTTTGCATCAATCTCAAGCAACTTCTTATCCTCATCTGAGTATTGCTCCCTCCTCTTCGGAACCATTTGATTGGTTTCCGGGTTATTCACCATAGGCTTGTGTGGACCATGTACCACTGATGTCCAACACCCTGCGCTGTTAACAGACAGGTGATGGAGCATACGTCTTTGCCATATGTTATACTCATTCCTAACCAGCATAGGAGGCTTGGTTGAGGAACCAGTATTGTGAGGATCATTGGAGGGAGTGGTCATTTTCAGTTCAAAAACAGTTTAGTTCAAGTTTTAAAAAGTTTTAGACAAACCACAACAACTCAATGAGAACCAAGAAAAGATCTCAGGATGAATGAGCAGAAATACAGAAAATTCAATCTCTATAACCGTTTCTTGCAAAAACAAAAGCTAATTCAATCAAACTTGGATCTTGAATAGCAGTTTCAATGATCAATTATTAGATCGATCAATGATTAACCTGCTCTGATACCATTTGACAGGATCAGTGATCACAAGTTTGATGTATCAGAATATAAAGCGCGGAATACGAACACGAATTAGACAAATTGTAGCAAGCAATCGATATTTGTAAGCATTAAGATCGCATACGGTTATAGGGAGAGAATATGTATTTTTGATTTCTAGGAATGTTTATAGATGTAGAATATTTCTAATCGAATCAATCATCATTCCATTCAATTACTCATTCACTCAATGATTACAATAGGTTGTCACTCCTTATAGAGTGCAACAGTCACTGCTGTTATCACGGAAAGTGACAACTGGCAGATCCAATACAGAAATAACTAATCTTAACAAACTACTGAAATGTTCACAACTACTGAGAACATATCAGCAGTTAAGTACAAAATATAAAACTACTGAAACTACAACGACTGAAGAACAAGCTCTTCAGTCGTTTTACAAAACTACTGAAACATAGAAAATAAAACTACTGATATCACAACTACTGAAGAAGTACTCTTCAGCAGTTGTGACAAACTACTGAGGCTTCAGTACTTGATCTTCAGACTTTGACCTTCAGGTGTTTCATCAGCTGATGACTTCAGTAGATATCATCAGCTGATGTCTTCAGTCTTTGTCTTCAGACTTTGTACATCAGTTGTTGATCTTCAGCACTTGTGAACTCTTCAGCTGTTGTACTTCAGTACTTTGGTCTTTCAGCTTCAGCACTTGTGTTCTTCAGCTGTTGTACTTCAGCACTTTGGTTCTTCAGCTGTTAAGGTCTTCAGCACTTGATCTTCAGCTGTTGAAGTCTTCAGCACTTGTCAAACTACTGATGAGGCTTTCAGCAGTTGTTGTGATACCGTGTGGGACTTAGAGGTTTCTGATCTTGGCTCATTGGTTCTTTTGGTCCAACAAATATATATATTTGAGTATCTTGAATTATAACAAGTGATTAAAATGTTGAATAGATAATATTTGATTTTTAAAGCAAGAGAATGTTAAACCCATGCTTAATCAAGGTTACAAACAAAATCACGCATGCTCGAGTCAAGATTTCATGCCTAACCATGTTAACCGCACCCCACATTTCACAAAACGCACCCATGTTCAACAATTTTCCTTGGATGATAAATTTTCAACTATTTTTGAACATGAGTTGAATCATATGATGTTATGACTTGAAAAACACATGGTTTTCACTACCATCATGAAACTGCTCAAGAAATTTGTTTGTGATAGATTAACTTATTTTTAAAATTTTAGGATCATGAATCATCCCTACCTACATTTTGAAGGGAGCCGCGAGAGACGGAGTCATGATAGACTTCAAAGACTGCTACAAAGGCTCGAAAGATCCCACTTACAAGTAGATGAAGAAACACTAGCGGTTGTCGGACAGCTAGAAAGATACCAATAATTATTGAGTTCAGTGGAAGTGTTTATTCACAAAAAATAGACCTTCCGTTTATGAACTAACTCTTGAATTTTTAGTATCTTTCAAATTTAGCATGAAAGAATCTGACCCTGGGATAATAATGCAGCTTCATTCAGACTTGTTGGACAATGGCACAAAACATCCATTGCCTTGTTTGGTGTCTATCTCGGAATCTCACGGAACAAGAAATGGAGGAGGAAGCAATATCTGGAATGCCGGCTTACCATACCTTCCCGGACGAGGAAAGTAAAGACGCGGAAAGTGTTACAAGGGGGAAACCATTTTGGGAGCAGATTAGAACAAGAGGTTCAACTCGAGTAAAACAAAAAGCAATCAGATACGAGACCCGCTGCTGTGATACATTCATCGGTTACTTAGTCATTCCATAACAACTAGTGGTCAAAGCGAGGAGTTGTTAACTTTAGGGACTTTTTGCATGAATGCGATTGCAGGTGTTCCAAATACCCATGTTTGGAGGAAGCTGGATTTTGAACTTATACGAGAGCTATGGTTATAACACTAAGGGAACTGAAGGAGTGATGTCAGGACTGTTAGACTTGAGCATTTGCACAAGTGTGTACATGGTGACGAGCCTACCAAATGGGAAGCCGAGATTCATGGATAAGAAGGGAAAAATCTAGGATCCGGTAGACCCCAAAGAAATAATTATGGACCTCGACATGCCAATACAGCCAGAAGGAGCCGAAGCTGGATCTTCAAGTTCACATACAAGGGAATTCCCAACCATGGTAGACCTTTATGAGTCAATACAAACCACCAGCGACCATGCAAGGTGATCATTTGAATATGCCCAACGAGCCCTCAACCGAGTCGAAAATCGGTATTCCCGAGTCGATGACCTGAGCAACGATGTCACGTACATCAGAAACCCAATGTACCATGAGGGGGGATATCTCACCACAAAGCCCTTGAAAACCATATCATTTTCAGGGACCCGTCACAGTTGTTTCGTGCCAATCTATCTTTTAATTTATGTAATTTTGTTTTTTATTTTGTGTGTTTAGGATTTTAATGCTTTCAATAAATTGGGGACATTTCAGGTGATCCCGAAGATTTTACCAACGCAAGCAGGCAAACAAACTCAAGTGAGAAATTCATCATTTTTAGGGGAGTTATTTTATTACCTTTCTTGATCTAGATTATGTTAAATCACATTGAGGACAATGTGAATTTTTAGTGTAGGGATGGGAGTAATGCATTTGACATTGCTAAAAAGGTCCAATTAAAAAATTTTAGGAAAAGATCACTTAACAAGTAATTTTTGTGACAAGAAAACCCAAAAATATAATTTTGATAAACCAAATTATAAATATACGTTTTCGGAAATAAAGAAGTAAATTCATGATGTTCAAATAAAATTGAAAATATTTTTTGTGATATCCTTAAAAGCAATAATCTAGTAAAATATTTAATCATATAAAATGAAACACTTTTACCCAATTCCATCCATATGTGAGTTTATTTTAAGCCTTTAGCACTTGCAATTCTACTTTCAATCTAGATTTAATTGAGGGTGCCATATGATACGTGTGATTAGCACTTGCTTGGGTATACATTTCAAGACCTAATTAGTATTTGTTGCATAAAAATGTTAGTACTAGGAAGCTTAACCATTCGAGCCCCAACCATTTTTCTTTAATTTCTTACCCGAACATCATCCCTAGTTACCCCGTTGAGCTTAAACATTTTGATCTTTCAATCACCCAAACCACCATGTCACTTAACTATAAAAAGCCTTCAACAAAACCCATTTTCGTTAAAGACACATTTTTGACTTAAAAAATTGGTCTTTTACCGATAGACCTTAAAGAACTGGAATGCATCTTTAGATTTCAATTTGTTTTGTTGCTTTCATCACGCAAAACCGGGACTTCCTCGGAAATCCGCGAACACATTTTCAATCTCAAGTTCGACGCAAGAAAGAAATGGCGAAAAAAGGAACAAGTTCCGCCATTTTGTGGGATTTCAAAAAGTGCTACAAAGTGACGAGCAAAATGATATGAAAGATGCCTGAACTGTGGAATTGGTCTATAATGGAAAATGCAAAAAGAATCAAACTCAATCTCAATATGAATAACAGAACTAATCGATTGGGTGCTATTAGGCTTCAAGCTGAACGATCCTTGAGAAAGGAAAGTTTTGTGTATCTTAAGGTAAAAGATGAAGTATGGTTCTTGAAAGCAAAAAACGGTCTTGACAATCTGACCTTAAACGGGTCCTCAAGTTAGCATATCCTTCTATCTTGAAGTATTGTATAGGAAACCTTTTATTGCTTTCCTTGTAGTTTATGTTAGAAAAAATAAGCCAAGACCATTGCCTTTAACAATCAGTCACTTTTTCGAAATATTCCTTACCCGAGCCTGAGCCAAGTTACAACCCGTAAAAGACCTAATGATTTATGCAAGTAAATGTCTAAGTAGGTGGAGATTTGATCCCTTAACAAGCGTATGACTGCACACGTATTCATACTAGGCAATTGAGTGTATTAGTTATACTTAATCTGATTATGACTCCATATATTTTGCCGAGTGAGAGTGCATCTTGTAAGAATTGTAAATTTTTACATGATAATAATCTTTACTAACCAATCTATTGCTTGCTAGGATATTATTTTACATATGCTTGGAATATTTATATTTGGATGAAAATAATTTTTACTTGCGTATTTCTCGAAAGACATGTTTATAATTTGATTTATTTGGTTTTTGGGGGATTTGTCGTTTTAAGTGATTTTTGCTTGAGGACAAGCAATGTTCAAGTGTGGGGATGTTTGATGTGCTCAAAATTATACATAAAAATCCTATCAAAAGCACATCAATTATTCCTTAATATCTTCCTAAATGATGAAAATGTACTTAAAATGTTAAATTGTGTTTTCGGGTGTTTAAAAAGGGCAAGATGGAAAAAAGAGCATATTTAGCAAGAAATTGAAGTAATCCGAGCTTTGGAGTCCAAGCACGGGGTCGTGCCTCATTAAGCACGCCCCCATGCTATGCTAGAAGCACACCCCCGTGTTTGGATATCTGACAGGACAAAAAGTACCGTCCCCTAAAAGTAGACACGAGGCCATGCCCCATGAGGCAGGGGGTTGTGCCCCACCTCCAACACGGAACCGTGCCTCACTTAGCTCGGGGTTGTGCCCAACACAACCTGCATGTACGAGCCAACCAACTTTCGTAAGCATTGTACTAGCACGGGGCCATGCTTAAACACTCCAGAAAGCCTATAAGTAGAAGCCTAAGTTCATCATTTTTGGTAGCTTTGGTGGGAGAGTTACTCTGCAGAACTCTCTTGGGAATCAAGACTTCAAGGTCATTTGGTCTCGGTAGGTGCATACAACACTTGAAAGAAGCTTAGCATCGTCTAAACGTCATCCATTGTGGATTATCGGTTTGATTGTTCCATTTCACCGATGATTACATATCTATCTTCTTTGTTATCTATTGTTATGTTCAAGCTCATTATGAACTAGCCTCTTTCTATCATCCTAATTGGATGAAACTTATGTAATTTGTGATGAACTAATGTTGTGATAAATATTATGTTATGTTATGGTGTCTTGGGAAAACTATTGATGGGTAGCATCTACATTTGAATGGGATGTTATAAATTTATGTTTGTGATTGTGATTGTCATACAAGGTTGGAAAACGTATGATTAACTTTCATTCACAAAACCGGTCTTCATAATAAATCCATGGCTAATGAACTAGAAATGGTTATTAGAAATCATAGCACCTTGACTTTCTAATCATTTGTGGGTTCCCTTTTATTAGTTTGAGAAATCTTCAGTAATTGTTATGGTTTTCTAAGATTAATGGTATGTTAGGAAGGAACTTGATCAACTCTCTTTTTAACATTAAGTTATGTTTTCAGAAATCATATGTCAAATATGTCAAAAAAGATTTACTTACATTACTAGGGCTTTAATCTAAGCAGTAAAATTCAACTTGACATGATCCTAATCACTATGGTAGCAGGATAGATGAGAAATCGCGCCAGCTCATCTTTATAAACATAACATAATTACATTATCCATATCTTTAAATCACAGCACCAATTAATCATGATTACATAAGTGGAGTCTAATTAGGATGATAACTTTTATTCCCTGGTTTTAAATCCAAATGCTTCAAATCTTAGTTTACTTTATTTTTATCATTGTTTTTAAACCCTAAAAAAATCTTTCCAATGCAACTTATCATTTTCTTTCACAAAACCAAATCTGATAGTCAAACGTCAAGTTTGTTGAGTAAGCTAGGTGTGTCCACAGATTGATACTCAGTTCTTACCAACACTATATTACCATAGGACAGGTACACTTGCCTTTTGTATGTGTGGTTTAGTACTTGTAATAACCAATTAAAACTAAATCTGTGTGTAAAATATCTATTAAAATATATATACTATCCGCACCCATCAGGTCACATTTGGTGCGGGGATGAAGTGGTGGGGCAAGTGTGGAATGGAGCACACCGGTGATTGTAGGTGGGAATTGAACGTGTGCTTCAAATGTGGGAAGCTTGGCCACATGGCGAGGGAGTGTAAGGCTGGGAGGTGTTTTAACTATGGCAGGGAGGGCCACATGAGTATGGACTGCAAGAAGCCGAGGGCTGAAGGTTCGGGAGTGAAGAAGGGTGGAGGAGAAGGACAGAGGGCGAGTGCCAAAGCGTTCACGATGACGTAGGAGGAGGCTAGGACAGACCCTGATGTTGTGTCAGGTACTTTTCTAGTAATCAAACTTTAGCCTATGTGTTTTTGATTCTGGTGCTAGTAAAAGTTTTATTTCTACTGCTTTCTGTGCTAAATTACATGTTAGTAGTAAGAATATAGATATGCCCTTTGATGTAGAAACTACGATATGTAAATCTACCTTAATTTCTTAGATGATAGAAGGTTATGACGTAGAACTAGAAGGTCACAAGTTTCCTTTTAGACCATTTGTGATGACCTTAGGCGGGTTCGATGTAGTCCTAGGAATGGATTGGTTGGCAGACTACGAGGCGAATATTATGTGTCGCAAAAAGATGCCTGACGGGAAATCAGTGATGGTTTATGGTGACCGAAACATGACGATCCCGAGAGTGATTCTGATGGCGGTGGTGGGAAGGTGCATGAGGCATGGATGTAGTGCCTACTTCGCCTACGTGAAGGATATGGATATGCCAACACCACAACCGACCGACGTACCAGTAGTGTGTGACTTTCCAGACATGTTTCCTGAAGACTTTCCAGGAGTGCCAACTGACCGCGAGATCGAGTTCCGAATTGACTTGATACCAGGTGCCCAACCTGTTGCTAGGGCGCCGTATCCGCTGGCTCCGACCGAGATGAAGGAGTTGATGGAGCAATTGAAGTGCTTCTTGATAAGGGGTTAATTAGACCGAGTATATCTCCTTGGGGTGCTCCGGTCTTATTCGTGAAGAAGAAAGACGGTAGCATGAGGATGTGTATAGACTACCGTGAGTTGAATAAGCTGAAAGTGAAGAATCGATACCCCTTACCGAGAATTGATGATTTGTTTGATTAGCTCCAGGGTGCCGGTTGGTTTTCGAGGATAGACCTACAATCTGGTTATCATCAGCTAAAAGTAAAGGAGCTACCTATTCCTAAAACATCTTTTCGCACGCGTTATGGACACTACAAGTTTCTTGTTATGTCTTTTGGTTTAACCAATGCACCAGCTACTTTTACGGACTTGATGAATGGAGTGTGTCGGCCAATGTAAGATGAATTAGTGATTATGTTTATCGATGATATCCTGATATATTCAAAGAGCGAGGAGGAGTATGACGATCATATTAGAGAGGTGTTGGAGACGTTGAGAAGGGAGAAGTTGTATGCTAAATTCTCCAAGTGTGCATTCTGGTTGTGTGAGGTCCAGTTCTTGGGTCACGTAGTGAATCCTGAAGGGATTATGGTGGACCCGACAAAGGTGGAGGCGGTGATGCAATGGAAACCTCCGAGACGCCATCCGAGATTCATAGCTTCTTAGGTTTGGTGGGCTATTATAGGAGATTCTATCAAGACTTCTCTAAGATCGCTTCTCCATCGACTAAGTTGACCCGTAAAGATGTAAAGTTTGTATCGGGTCAATCTCAAGAGAATGTGTTCGAGAAGTTAAAGGTGAGGTTGACTCAAGCTCCTGTCTTGTCGTTACCCGATGGAAGCGAGGATTTGGTGGTTTATTAGATGTTTCTTACTCGGGGTTGGGATGTGTGTTGATATAAAGAGGAAAGGTTATAGCCTACACATCCATACAGTTGAACATTCTTGAGGTTAATTATCCTACTCATGACTTTGTAACACCCGGATATTTATTTTGAATCCGACGAAAGAAGAAAAAGAAATAAAGTCCAAAGTCGAGGGACCAAACTTGCCAGAACACGAGAAAGTTTGGAAGAGAAAGGGAATAAGAAGGGAGGGCAGCCCACACCCTCCCCACATCTCCAAAAACTCAGCAAAGAAAAGAGAGAAGAGAGAAAAGGGAGAAAAGAAGAGAAAAATGTTGGTTCAGGTAGATTCAAGCGTGCAAAATCATCGTGTAGGGGTCTAAATGAAGCTCTACTTCTCAGTGTTGTTTGTGTGAGTTCTAGGACCCGTCTTTTAAATGTTTGTGGTCGATTTTAGGGCTGAAACACATCTGAAAACCCGTTTTTGTATGTGTGTGTGTGTTTGACCCATTTGTATGTGTTTGCGTGTGGTGCGTTTGGAGTTCGTGTCCGGGCTTGTGCATGCTTGAATGGTGTTGTGGTATGCATTCCTAAGGTTTAGGATGGTTGATTTGGGCTTAGAATGGGTTTGGATGAGTTTAGAGGTCGAAAATGGCAGATTGGGTTCGGGATGAGCTACATTCTACATCTACTAAGGCTAGGCGACCGAATGGAGGCCATACAGCCGGGCTTGTGCATGCTTGAATGGTGTTGTGGTATGCATTCATACGACTGAGAGCCCATTCTCATAAATGCTCATCCGCATTAGTTCTATCCGCATTAGGTCCATTCGTATGGGACTCATCCACATTGAGTCCATTCGCACTAGTTTCATTCGCATGATTGGGTGTTCATCTGCATAGGTGTTCATCCGCATTGGTCCAACTGCATGATGTTCAGTCGCCTGGAGGCCATGCGACTGAAGGGTGTCCATACGCCCAAGGCTGGTGTGCGCTGGTGCGCCTGAGGAAATGTTGTTTAATTGTTGATTTTCGGGGAAAGTGCATATGTAAGTTTTGACGTGGGAGGTTCCCATAAGTTCATGTAAGATGACTTTTGAGGTCATATACGCTATGATGGGCATGATCATGTAAGATGCTGCATGTTTATGCATGATGCATGTTATGTATGTGGGATGTTGCCTTGTATCATGATGTTATTGACTGTGTATGTTATGTTCCTTGTTATGATATATTTTTATCTTTCCCGTGAATTTACGTTGAATGTTAATGAATGAATGAAAGTATTATGTAACGTAAAGTGAAAGATAAAGAAAAGAGGAACATGAAGAATGCATGCATTAGTGAATGATGAAAGTAAAGAAAGTCTTGCAAGCCTTGTATGTCGGGACACGCCATTAAAAGGTGTTAGCCCAACGATGTGCGGGTTTGCTACCCAGGAGGATGCACATGGGGTCTTTCTTTGTGATCGACCATTTGTATAGAACCATTGCTGCATACCCTAGGTACTGTGACCAGAGGTGCGATGCACCGTTATAGCTGGTCTATGATAGGCCTAGGTCCAGTACCAGGAATAGCAGGGTATTGCACATGGCAATTGTACACCTAAACACTACCCTAGGTGCTATGACTAGAGGTGCGAAGCATCTTTATAGCTGGTCTATGATAGACCTAGGTCTAGTACCACGAATAGCAGGGTAAAGTTTATGGTCAAAAGAAAGAAAAGATGTAATGATGAAAGAATGCGAAAGTTAATGAACGTACGAATGAAAGAATGAAAGTATGAAAGATTAATGAAGATAATAATGATATTATCTATGTGTACGTATGTTGTGTGATCGCATGAATGTAAAGTACGGTTTTAACAAAAGAAAAGTATGTTTTATTATAAAACTAGAACTCACTCAGCAACGCTGACTTTTATGTGTTTCAAGTTGGTAGGTAATCATTGCTGAGGATGGCACGAGATGGCTACTCATCTCTTTTGGGATGGCATCAATTATAATGCTTTTGTGATGTAATGCAACTTGGGTTTTGAAATTGGTTAACAATGTATTATTTTGCAAAAGCTATTATATTGAAATGGAATGTTTTGTTTAAATGTTTCTACTGCAACGTTTTTATGTAATATGATGAAAATATATGTTTTATGTGCAATGATTTACCAGCTATAAGCGTCCCGGGAACGGGGCCTTACAGACTTGGAGCTAGTAGCCGTGGCCTTTGCGTTAAAGATTTTAAGGCACTGCCTATACGGGACGAAGTGCACAATTTTCACCGACCACAAGAGCTTGAAGTACTTCTTTGAAGAGAAAGATTTGAACATGAGGCAGTAAGATGGTTGGAGCTCATAAAGGATTATGAATGTAAGATCCATTACCATGTGGGCAAGGCCAACGTGTTGGCAGATGCCCTTAGCCGAAAGGAGAGACCCGAGCCGATTCGGGTGAAGGCTTTCCAGTTGATTATGACATCTGATATGATGAAGCAAGTCAAGGAATATCAAGATGAGGCATTGAAAGAAGATCATCTTAACTCCAAAAGAATGAGAGGCCTGGTTGCGGAATTGGGTGTAAACACACTTGGTGTTAGGACCCGTTTCGGGCGAATGTGGATTCTTCGATTTGGGGATCTACGTGTAAAGATTTTGGATGAAGCTCCTAAGAGTCGATACTCCATTCATCCCGGTGCTACGAAGATGTATCAAGATATGAAAAAAGATTATTGGTGGCCGGGTATGAAACGTGACGTAGTGGAGTACGTGAGTAAGTGCCTTCCTTGCTTGCAAGTGAAGGTGGAACATCAAAAGCCATATGGAAAGATCCAACCTTTGGATATACCGGAGTGGAAGTGGGAGCATATCACTATGGACTTTATAACGAAGCTATCGTGTACCGCGGGAGGTTATGATGCCATATGGGTGATAATGGACCGTTTGACGAAGAGTGCTCACTTCCTACTGATTCGCTAGAAATATTCATCTAAGAGGTTGGCGGATCTATTCATTAAAGAGATTGTAACTCGTCATGGTGTGCGGGTGTCTATTGTGTCTGATCATGACACCCGGTTTACATTTAAGTTTTAGAAGAAATTTCATGATGCTATGTGGACGAGGTTATACATTAGCACAGATTATCATCCCGAAATAGATGTTCAGTCAGAAAGGACCATATAGACATTGGAAGATATGCTTTGGGCATGTGTCACTGATTTTGGAGAAATTTGAGATGACCACTTACCATTAGCTGAGTTCTCATATAATAATAGCTATCATGCCAGCATTGGTATGCCCCCTTATGAGATGCTATATGGTAGGAGATGCAAAACACCAGTGTGTTGGGGTGATATCAGCCATAAAGTGTTAGGGAGCGTCGAAGTGGTCGAGGCTACGACTGAGAAGCTGGAAAGGATCAAAGCCTTTATGAAGGTAGCTAAAGATAGGCAAAAGTCGTATGCTGATAAGAGACGTAGACCGATTGAGTTCCACGTGGGTGATAGAATTATGTTGAAGGTCTCACCTTGGAAAGATATCATTCAGTTCAGAAAGCAGGGCAAGTTGACCCCGAGATACATAGGGCCTTTCTGAATCATTGCTCAAGTAGGAGAGGTGGCCTATAGACTAGAGTTACCCGATGAGTTCGGTGGAATTCACCTGACATTTGATATATCTCATCTAAGAAAGTGTTCAGTAGACGAAGATATGGTTGTACCACTGGAGGATATCTAGGTAGATGAACGACTCAATTATGTGGAGCAACCAGTGGCGATCATTGATTGTAAAGAGAAGAGGTTGAGGAATAAAGTGGTTCCTCTTGTGCGTGTACAATGGAGGCACAGAAAGGGATCTGAGTCTACGTGGGAGATGAAAGAAGAGATAAGACAACATTACTCATGATTTTTTGAGGAATAACAGGTTTCAGAGACGAAACCTATATAAGGGGGTGGACTTGTAACACCCGGTTATTTTTAGAAGACTCAAGCGAATGAATAAAGGGAAGAAAAATAAGGAAAAGATATATTACCCAAGTTAAGGGGTAAAAAGTGTGAAAAGGTATAAAATTTATTTTATTTTGTACAAAAGTAGCATGGCCGCCCATGCCATGCCACTTTTTACCTTTCTGCTTACGGATTCTAGAGAGAGAAACTACAAAGCTTTCAGGTTTTGAAGAAGAACTAGAAGAAAGGTTTGAATTCAAGGTAAGAATTTGTGTGTTTAAGATATTCTTAACTGGTCTTATCCTTGGTTGTATGCTTATGTATGTTGTGCGTGTTCGGGTGTGTATTTTGATGGGTTTCTAAACGGTTGAACTCTATTGCAAACGGGTTTTTTGAAGAAGTCATAACAAGAGGCTGCAAAGGTGAGTTCTAGAACCCCCTTTTTACTCGTTTTAAACCGCTTTGGGGCTGGAAATGCATGTATGAACTTTTTATAAAAGTTGGGTTTCATACCCGTATGTGTTTATGTGTATGTTTTTAGGTGGGGTTGATTTTGGGTTATGTATGTGTTTTATAATGTTATGGTTGTGTTTCTAAGGTTTAAAAGGTATGATTTAATCTTAGAACATGATAGGTGATTGTTTGGGGATTGAATTATGATGTTTAGGATGACTTAGACTGCTCATGCGCCTAAACAGTAGCCTATGTGCCCAACAGAAATAACTGCCTAAGTGTCCCATACACCCAAAACCTCATGCGCCCAAATAGTACTCATGCGCCTAGAAATAGGCTGAAATTGACTAAGTGTTCATGCGCCCAGGCACTCATGCGCTTGCATAGTGCCCATACGCCTAGAATTGCCCAGAATAAACTACGTATTGCTCATGCGCCGCAATAGTGCCAATGCGCCGGAAAGTTCCCCCTGCACCTAGAATAATTTCTGATTTTTTTGGGGAAAATGTGTAAAGTAGGCTTTGACTTGGGAGGTTCCCGAGGGCAAAGTAAGTTGACTTTTTTAGGTCATAGATGATGAGATGGGTGATGTATGATGAGGCACGTATGATGATGTATGATTGATGCTTACGATGATGTATGATGTATGATGTATGTTATGTATGTATGATGGTGCCTTGTATGGTGATGTTTGTATGTTCATGTTCCTTATTATGTATGATTATTTTCCCGTGGCTTTACGTTGAATGTTAACGAATAAAATGAAAAGTATTATGTAACGTAAAGTGGAAGATAATGAAAAGAGGAACGTAATGAAAGAATGCATGCATTAATGAATAAATGAAAGTAAGAAAGGCTTGCAAGCAAATGTATGGAAGTTCACACCAATGAAGGGTGTTAGCTCAACTGTGTGTGGGTAGCTACCCTAGAAAGATGCACACTAGGGTCCAATCCTTGTGATTGACCATATGTATAGGATCCTTGCTGCTTGCCCCAGGTACTAGAGTCAGCTTCGTGCATAATGTTCGATGTTTATGAAAGACATTAGGCCCAGTAACCAGCTTCGTGCACAATGTTCGAGGTATAGCATATGGCATTGATTCGGAATGAAAGAGAAAAGATAAATGGTGAATGTACTTACCCTGGGTACTGGAGTCAGCTTCGTGCACAATGTTCGAGGTCTATGAAAGATCTCAGGCCGAGTAACCAGCTTCATGCATAATGTTCGGGGTAATGTACATGTCATCGGAAAGTAATGAACGTACGAATGAAAGTAAGAAATTATGAATGATTGTGAATGAAAGCAACGAAAGTGAGTGATAATGATTTACGGTGAATGAAAGAAAGTTAACAAACGAATGATGGAGATAATAATGTTATTATCTATGTGTACGTACGATGTGTGATCAAGTGCAAAAGTATAGTATGATTTTGATAGAAAGTAAAGAATGGTTTTAACAAAAATAAAGTATGTTTTATTTTAAAACTAGAACACAGTCAGCAACATTGACTTTTATGTGTTTCCAGTTGGCAGGTAAAGGTTGTTGAGGATGGCACGAGGCGGCTACTTGGCTCTTTTTGAATGGCATTCATTTTTGTAATGCTTTTGTGATGTAATGCAACAAGTATTTTGTAATGTGATAACGATGTATTATTTTGCAAAAGCTTTTATAATGAAATGAAATGTCTGTTTTAATGATTCCATTGCAATGTGTTCTTTAAGTTTATGAAAATATATGTTTTATTAATGATTGGTCAGCTGTAAGCGTCTCAAGAACGGGTCCTTAGAGGTTGAATGAAAGTGCCAAGGGGTTTGTCACGGTTAAATAATTTTAATATAATAAGTGACATTTACATGTAAGCCCTCCCCCCCCCCCAAGTTTACTTAAACTTTTGGTTTATTAAGTTTTAGCTAGTTATTATTAATTACAATAATATAATTGGTATATGTATATATTATCATCAATTGTTGAAAAGATAGAAAAGAGGTTTATAAAGGTTGTGATATTAACCTGAAATCTCAGGTTGTCACACAAACATATATTTATATATATATACATACATATACATATATATAGATATAGACATACGTGTGTGTGTATATATATATATATACATATACATATATATAGGTATAGATATATGTGTGTGTATATATATGTGTGTGTATGTATATATATATGTATGTATATATATATGTATATAATATATATGTATATAATATATATGTATATATATATATGTATATATATATTATGTATATATATATATATGTATATATATGTGTATATATATATGTATATATATATGTATATATATATATATATGTATATATATGTGTGTGTATATATATATGTGTGTGTGTGGGAAGGATCCTAAGAAAACCATCATTTTATGAGAAAACTAAGAAAACAAATTTTCACCAATCATATACTTTCTAGTATATATTTAAATTTTATTGTTTTAAGGTTATATTTGTAATTTTAACACCCCATAAATTTTGTTAAATTAGTTCTAAATTTACTCATATTAGGCAACTCATCTATTTCTCTCTCTAATATTATTTCTTTGAGTTTTGAATCTCTGAAAGCATAATCTTTTTCTATCCAATCAAATCACCAACTCTTCCTCAAGGTTGGTTTCAAACAAAAACAGTCTAGCAACTTTTATTCATCAGCTAACATCAAAGAGTTCAATTGAATACAATAGATTGAGGGACGATTGCAGGTTAGATGAAACTAGTGTGCGTGAGCGACCATTGTTATATGGATTGGAGCTAACGAGATGATGAAGATAGTGTTTGTAGGCTTCAATTCGAGAAACGTGATGAATATGATGATATTTGAATCTGATGTGGGGCTAAAAAGAATTGAAGATGATGATAGAGAAGAAGTATAACCTAAAAAAGTCGATCCATGTATGTTTTACGTATATGTACCTTTGCAATGGAAGGGTAAGTTGTATTATGAAGTAAAGATATTGATGATAATGGTAGAAGGTGTCTTCTTTCTTTTGTTCAAATTACGTTACATATAAGTTAACATCACATTACATATATGTAAACCTACGCATACACATACATAAGCATGTGAACATTATATAAATATGAATTGCTTACGTATGTGTAACCCTATTCATAATATGAACTGCTTACGTATATGTGAACATATGGCTAATTTCATGTTTGGATTCTTGTTTATTTTATTCAAAGTATATGTAACTCACTTTCTTCTCTAACCAGCTTTCACCATTTTTTTAATCATACAAGAGAGTTAAGTAATTGGATTATGTATACGTTAGAAAAACATGATTAGTAACATGATTAGATTTTAAAACATTGATTAGGTGTTATTCATCAGTTTCAATATGATTTAATCGAACAACGTATATCTAATTTCAAAGGTTTATTTTTAAATTTTATATTTGGATTTTACATCATATTAGATATACGTAATATCACTAGTTAAACACATTCATTTTTGGCTTCTTCTACTTCTTTGGTATAGTCGATTGCTTACGTATATGTAAACAAGTGTAATTACACGGGTAAAAATGTTTACATATACATAAGCATATATATAAGCCTTCCTACACAAAGGTAATCATATATGTAAAGACATTTAAAGGTACATAAGTGTATATGTACACATGTTTACGCATACGTAAGCATATACTTAATTATTAAAAATGTGATAAAATACTATAAGATGTTTACATACATGAAAGGATGTACTTCATTACTTTAATTGTATAAAAAGAATATTATCGAATGTTTGCGTATACATAAGCAAGTAATTAATTACTAAAATGTGTACAAAATATTATCGTTCTATCAACATACCAAATATTAGTATTGATTTTGAATGAATACATTTAATTAAAAGTAACATAAATTATATTTAATTGTGAAGAGAGAGAAAGAGAGATTTAAAGTATGTTAGTTATTTCTAAATTTAAAATTAGAATGTACTTATTATACCCTTGAAGCATTTAATTAAATCAATTATCTATTAAATATTTACACATTTATCATTTATTGATATTAGCCATTGATCAATGGTTTAAAAGTAGTTTTCTTGGTTTTTTTATAAGTTGGGTTTCTTAGAAACCCTCCCCTATATATATATACACGTGTGTATATATATATACATATACATATATATATACCTATATATATACGTATATATATACGTATATATGTACGTACGTACATACGTACATACATACTTACATACATACAAACATACATACATACATAGATACATACATACATACATACATACATACATACATACATAATACATACATACATACATACATACATACATACATCATACTTACATACATACATACCTATATATATACATATATATACATATATATATGTAAGGCCCTGTTCTGGGGATGCTTACAGCTGGTAAATCATTACACATGAAACAAATATTTTCATCATATTACATACAAAACGTTGCAGCGGAAACATTTAAACAAACATTCCATTTCAATATAATAGCTTTTGCAAAATAATACATCGTTAACCAATTACAAAACCTAAGTTGCATTACATCACAAAAGCATTATAAATGGATGCCATCCTAAAAGAGCTGAGTAGCCATCTCGTTGAATTTGGTGATGTAATGTTGGTGCGTCATCGTTCCCGCCTCCAGTTGCAGGAATTCTCTCTCAACATTATCCATTTCTCTAAGAGGACAGAACTCCTCAATCACCAGCTTCTTCAGTTCAGACCATCTCATCCTCCCGATTGCCCGACTACCCTCGGCTTGGACTATATTGTCCCAACTGCATATAGCCGAGTCCACAAAAGAGTGGACAACAAACTTTACTTTTTGGTCCTCCCGACACTCGCTGATATTCAATACAACTTCCATTTCTCTCACCCACCAGTGAGCAGCAGCAACAGTGTCGTTTCCATCACAAGTAGGGGGCTTGCATCATGGAAACGCCCCATAATTATAGCTTCGTGTCACCTCCTACACAGGCTCTTCTTCCTCCTCTTCTTCTTCAACATCCGAAAGAACCGTTTCAGGCTCCAGTTGCTCCCGTTGTCCCGAGGACCTATTTCTCTCTTTCCTTTCCCCTTCCTGTACAACCTTGATAACTTCGGTCACTACAAACGATAAGATTGTCTTCATGATCTCATAGACTTCTTCAACAACAGCCTCCTTTACTGATGCTCTCAGATTGGCACTCTCGTTGCCACCCTCCGGACGAGGATCTCTGGTTCTTGAGGAACCACCTTTTCAACTCTGGGTCTTCCTTTCTTGGGTCGCGGCTCAGCACCCAGCCCATCACTACCACCTCCGCGAGAGGCTTTCGAAGATCTACCACCGGCTATTCACACGCACACTAAAAGATTCAAACACCAACACGGTCATTCAAGGAAACAGCTTAGTTTATGTCAAGTATAGTAAGTCCCTAATTACAGTAGCCAGTTGTGATTAGCCACTTACTTTACTCTTCATACCCCAAGCATTACCTATCCTGACTACATCAGTATTTAAATCTACAAACAACGCATAGCCTCATAACATGCACACATAATACCGGTTAACATTACGAAAATACCTGATGGCACGCAACTACTCAGATTGGCATCCCTTCCTTTTTCGTCCCATTCTCAGTTTAAGTAAAGGTTTATTTTGAAAATTTACCCATTTCACTTAAACTTTGGCTCTGATACCAACTTTTCTCCCTTTTTTTCTCTCTTATTTCTTTCTTTGCTAAAATTGTGGAGATGTTGGGAGGGTGTAGGCTGCCCTCCCTCTTATTCCCCTTCTCTTCGGAACTTTCTCGTGTTTTGGCAAGTTTGGTCCTCGACTTTGGACTTTATTTCCTTTTCTTCTTTTGTCGGCTTCTAAATAAATATCGGGTGTTACAAGCCCACCCCTTATATAGGTTTCGTCCCCGAAACCTGTTATTCCTCGAACAAACATGGGTAATGTCGTCTCATTTCTTCTTCAGTCTCTGACGTTGACTCGGATCCTTTCATGTACTTCCACTATACACGCACAAGAGGGACCACTTTATTTCTTAGCCTTTTCTCTTTTTGATCGATGATTGCCACTGGTTGCTCCACATAATTGAGCCATTCGTCTACTTTGATATCCTCCGTGGAACAATCATGTATTCATCCGTCAATACTTTCTCAAATGAGATACATGGAATGTCAGGTGAATTCCACTTAGCTCATCTGGTAACTCCAGTCTATAGGCCACCTCTCCTACTCTAGCAATGATTCGGAAAGGCCCTATATACCTTGGGCTCAACTTTCCCCGCTTCCTGAATCGGATGATCCCCTTCCAAGGTGAGACCTTCAACATAACCCGTCATCCACTTGGAACTCAATCGGTCTGCATCGTTTATCAACATATGACTTATGTCTATCTTTGGTTGCCTTCATGAAGGCCTTGATCTTTTTGAGCTTTTCAGTCATAGCCTCGATTACCTTGACACTCCCTAGTTCTTTTTAACCAATATCACCCCAACAGACAGGCGTTCTGCATCTCCTACTGTATAGCATCTCATAAGGTGGCATACCAATACTGGCATGATAACTGTTGTTATATGAGAACTCAGCTAACGATAAGTGGTCATCCCAACTTCCCTCAAAATCAATAACACATGCCCGAAGCATGTCCTCTAATGTCTGAATGGTCCTCTCTGACTGACCATCAGTCTAGGGATGGTAAGCCGTGCTAATATGTAATCTCGTCCCCATGGTGTCATGGAATTTCTTCCAAAATTTAAAGGTGAACCGGTGTCACGATCTGACACAATAGACACCGGCACACCATGACGAGTTACAATTTCCTTGATAAACAGATCAGCCAACCTCTCAGATGAATATGTCTCGCGAATCAATAGGAAGTGATCACTCTTCGTCAAGTGGTCAATAATCACCCATATAGCATCATACCCTTTCAGAGTATGCGGTAGCTTTGTAATGATATCCATGGTGATGTGCTCCCACTTCCATTCCAGTATATCCAAAGGTTAGATCTTCCCATACGGCTTCTGATGCTCGGCCTTCACCAGTAGACAAGTAAGGCATTTACTCACACACTCCACTACGTCATGTTTCATACCCGGCCACCAATAATCCTTCTTCATGTCTCGATACATCTTTGTGGCACCTGGCTGAATGGAGTATCAAGTCTTGTGAGCTTCATCCAAAATCTTCACCCATAGATCCCCAAAATGAGGAATCCACACCCGTCCAAATTAGGTTTTAACACCAAATGTGTTTTCACCTAACTCCACAACCAGACCTCTCATTCTTTCATAGTTAAGATGATCTTCTTTCAATGCCTCATCTTGAAACTCTGTGACTTGTGTCATCACGTCAGAGGTCATGATTAGCTTATATGCTTTCACCCGAATTGGCTCGGGCCTCTCTTTTCGACTAAGGGCATCCGCCACCACATTGGCTTTGCCCGGATGGTAATGGATCTCACAATCGTAGTCCTTTATAAGCTCCAACCATCGCCTATGCCTCATGTTTAGGTCTTTTTGCTCAAGAAAGTACTTCAAGCTCTTGTGGTCAGTGAAAATGGTGCAATTCATCCCGTAAAGATAGTGCCTCCAAATCTTTAGTGCAAAGACCATAGCTGCTAGCTCCAACTCATGAGTAGGGTAGTTGACCTCCTAAACCTTCAACTGTTAGGATGCATAGGCTATAACTTTTTCACTTTGCATTAACACCCCCCCCCAACCCCAAGTAGGAAGCATCATAATAAACCACTAGATCTTTGCTTCCATCAGGTAGTGACAGAACAGGAGCTTGAGTCAACCTCGCCTTCAATTCTTCAAACGCCTTCTCTTGAGCTTAACCCCATACAAACTTCATATCTTTTTGTGTCAACTTGGTTAGTGGAGAAGCGATCTTAGAAAAGTCTTGGATGAATCTTCCGTAGTAGCCCGCCAAACCCAAGAAGCTGCGAATCTCGAATGGCGTCTTTGGAGACTTCCATCGCATCACTGCCTCCACCTTTGCCGGGTCCACCAGAATCCCGTCAAGATTCACCACATGACCCAAGAACTGAACTTCATGCAACCAAAATGCACACTTGGAGAACTTGGCGTACAACTTCTCATTTCTCAACGTCTCCAAAACCTCCCGAATATGACCAACATGCTCCTCCTCTTTCTTTAAATAGTCAAGATATCATCAATAAACACAATCATTGATTTATCCAACTCGGCCGACACACTCGATTCATCAGGTCCATAAAAGCAACTGGCTCATTGCTCAAACCAAAAAGACATGACAAGAAACTCGTAGTGACCATAACGCGTGCAAAAAGTTGTTTTAGGGATGTCCTGCTCCTTCACTTTCAACTGATGGTAATCAGATCAAAGGTCTATCCTTGAAAACCAACTGGCACCTTGAAGCTGATCGAACAAATCATCTATTCTCGGTAACGGGTATCGGTTCTTCACAATCAAATTATTCAACTCGCGGTAGTCAATGCACATCCTCATACTACCGTCTTTCTTCTTCACAAACAGGACCGTAGCACTCAAGGAGAGATACTTGGTCTAATAAACCCCTTATCAAGTAGCTCTTGCAACTGCTCCATCAATTCTTTCATTTCCATCGGAGCCAACCAATACGGTGCCTTGGCAACAGGTTGGGCACCCGGTATCAGATCAATCTTGAACTCGATCTCCCTGTCAGGTGGAACTCCTGGTAGGTCTTGTAGGAACACGTCTGGAAAGTCACACACAACCGGTACATCAGACAGTTGTGGTGTTGGCGTATCCACATCCTTACATAAGCCAAGTAGGTGCTACATCCGCGCCTAATACACCTTCCCACCCCCTCCATTAAGATTACTTTCGGGATCGTCGTGACCCGATCCCCATAAATAGTTGTTGAACTCCCGTCAGGCCCTGTCAAACGAATCATCTTCTTGCGAC